>JAAQRG010093406.1:0-38696 GCA_011634625.1 Babylonia areolata | reverse complement strand
ACACACACCACATACACATCCATGCATGCACACTCACACATGCTCCTACTTCAGGGTTTCCTGAAAGATTTATTGATTCGAGTTACATGCACACACGAACAAATGTACACTGTAAATCTTCTGAACTGACGTGTTGGGTTCTGTACTGGGCGTGTTCAGAGACAAATATAACAGTGCGTTGAGTGGCATGTGCCTCACGTGCACTCTGTATCTAAAGTACCAGTCAGGTCATGGGTGCAGAAACGGTTTTCGTTTACCGTAATCATACGCAGTGTTTCAGTGTTTCGACAAGGCTTTTGAAAACAGATACATTAGCATTAAACTATTTCATTTTTAAAAAATGGTACAGCATGTAAATTGTAACAATATTCAGAGTATGTATGATCCTGTAAAATGTTGTAACATACTATAAAATGTAGAGTTAGATGTGATGCAAAATGTACGGCTGGTGTGAAGTTTTCTGATGCGTGCAGCCCTTATCGTTTTCCCTTGTTGTTATTGAAGTGGCGATTGAAATACTTTATCATAGAGGACAGGGCACCACTGTTTCTTATTATGCATTGGAGCTGTTTATTCCTTTACTGCCTGTTGTCTTATGATGTCTGACGTGTGCTGTTATGTGTAGTGCCTGGCCTGTATGCATTTGTCCGAACACAGTGAAACCCCATTGAGTAACTGAACTGAACTAAATTGAACGGATGTTGTTTCATTATCCGAGTCTGCTGTTGGTCTGCAGACCCGATTGAATGATTTACAAGCTGTCACGTCTTTCAATTCAATGATAATGTGAAAAGTAATATTATCGTAATTTGGAAGAGTGTATCACAGCTGCAAGGATACATGGCTTCAAAATAGTATTGCAAAGCCTATCTATAAATTTGTTAAACTTTTTTTCAGCGTGTAAAGATAACATTAGCAGGGCAAGCATAGGTTGCAAAATATCACGGATCCTCCAACAGAAATTCACAGAGAGTGTTTTTCTTCTTCTTCCGAATGTGTAAGTACAGCCCATTGTGCAGTATGTTTCGGATTTGTGAGCATTAAAAAACAGCAGCATTTCACTTCTTAAAATTTGTTGCTTTGAAGAAATGTTTTGGTGTTCATGTGTGTGCCACTAATTACCTTGTAGTTTGTGAATCTTCCAGATAATGTCCGATATTCTGATGTTCACTGTGTTCCATATTGGCTTCAGCTGGTTCAAATAGAAAGTAGGAACCCTTTGAAGACTTACAGAATGTTGTTTACAAAATGATCGATGTATTTGTGGGAAACTGTTTTTTAGGGAAGGTAATGTAAACATTTTTTTTTTAATCCGAGGTCAACGTTTAATTGATTATCGATGGTAGGTGAGCCAGCCTACACAGCAGTTTCTTCATTTCCTTTTCACCCAAGTCCACACCTCCCATCCTCGAACATATCGGTGATAGGGTAAAGGTTAAAGGTCCCAGAACCTTCTCAGCTTTCGGGGCAGTGAAAACTTTTTATTCACTGTGCCAAGAGCCCGACATAGTTAAGCAGGACCCAATTCTCTCCTTCCGACGTTTTAATTTTCCCCAACCGAAGCTGGGTACCCGTTCATATCAGGACGAAGTGAGGAAAATCGGAGTAAAGTGTCTTTCCCAAGAACACAGCACCATGCCGAAACGGGGCCTGGAACACTGAAGACTGGTTAACACGGAGTCAAGAGTTTAATGCCTTACCGATTCTGCCACAGCACATCATGTAGCTGTAGTTCCAGACGGAACAACAACTGTGGTGACACAGTTAGTGTTTGCTGTGTGCAAGTTACCCTTGATATTGCAGGGACCTATGGGTACAGTTTACTTTGTATTCAAGACACACTAAGTGCACTTGGGCAGCTAACCAAATCGTCTATAATTAAAATTCTGGGGATTCCCCTTCTGCACATGCTCTTTTACTTCCCACAGCACCACAGTTACTTCTTTCATGTTGTGTGACAAAAGCAAAAACAAAGAAAGAAACAAACAAACAAAAGCCTGGTGGCAAAGCACTGATGCGAGTCAGCAACTTGTTGAATCTGGAGGCCACTTTCACATTATGACACATTATCCTCCATGCGTTTCAGCAAATTGCAAAAATAGAATAGATTTAGGGAGTTCAGATTCAAATATTTCTCTGGAATGAACTAATTTTGATGATCTACAAATTTAGGGCATTTTATAATTTATCGTCTACAAGTGCACTCACTTCACATCTACATACGTAATCATATGGAATATAATGACGTCTGCCAGTCTCGAAACATCATGTTTGACTGCCAAGCGAACAAAAGATAACTATCACGTGCCGAATTCAAGACACGATATCTCTTTTCCCTTTACAAAACCAACGCAACAAAAGGAATCACCAATTTTACCTCTGCTTCATGGCAGGCACCCTTGGAAAATAGTAAGGGTAGATTGCCTTCTGATTTGTAGACTGGCGGGTAGGCTTTTGTGTTCCTGGATACTGGATACTGCTTACCCTCGGGCTGTTTGCTTTGCCTCAGGCAGATTACCAGCAGTTACACATTTAAACGCAGGCACAATGGTCTCTTGAATATGGTACCTGGACTATTGCCCTGACCGTGACTAGTTCAGTCTGTGAGGACTGTGTCTGCCTTGTGTGGGTGAATTCTGGTGTGTGAGAACTTTATCGCACTTTTGTGGGTGATGTCCCTGAAGCTTAGGGTAGTTTTCCCCTTCTTTATACCAATGCTCTAGTGCACTCTCAAGGAGTTTTATCTTCTTCTCCTTAAGGTTTCAAGGTTTCAAAAGCATTTAAATTTGAAAGATCCCTTAAATCTGTGAAGGGTCATTGGGGCGCCACACAGAAGTGCTCACCAGATTCCTTAGGTCTGTCAGCTGTGTACCAAAGCCTGGGTTTCAGCAAATGGTTCTCCCGTGCATTCTGCAATGTTAACAGTCCATCATTTTTCTGTCTTCCTCATCCACCTCCATCCCTCAACAGTTCAATGGAGGCTTCTCATAGCACAACCGTTGCATCTTGCTACACCAGCGTCGTTTTCGTTGTGTGTGTGTGTGTGTGTGTGTGTGTGTGTGTGTGTGTGCATGCTTTTGTCTCTGTGTCTACATTTCCTCTTATCTTCTTTCAAACTTGGACCATGAGGCCGTGTGTGTAAAAAGCATACATTGTGATTATTCCTGTATACCATTACACTAAATTTCTGTTTCGTTCCATCATTCTCTCTAAGTTGTGGGTAAGGAGAGCATAGTGGAGAAAAGGAAATGTGCTCTGTGCTGCTTACAGTTTGTTTCTGTGAATGAATATCCTGGTGTGTTGCTGTTTGTTTTTGTGAATGATTAACCTAACATGCTGTTTGTTTCTGTGAATGAATAACCTGACGTGTTGCTGTTTGTTTCTGTGAATGAATAACCTGACGTGTTGCTGTTTGTTTCTGTGAATGATTGGGGATCTGGACATGTCATTAACTGCTGTTTGCCATCGTCATGTGATTGTTCAGGAGTCTGGCAGAAAGTGTCTTTCTTTCCGCGCCTAGGCCAGCCACCTGACGATCACAAACATCCCCCCTCCCACACACATACACACATAGTAGGTACACATGCACTCACTCCTTAACCACTTAACCAACATCCCCAGTTCCATGCCTCCGGCTTCCCCTCATTCATTGCAACCCCCCCACCCCCGCACATCCCTTCACAGTCTACATCCAGTAATGACCAAGAGACTGTCATGAAGCCACCCACAAGAGAAGACTCACACCACTGTTCAGTTTGATGAACGCAAAAGCCAACGGTTACAGCGATGGACTTTCAATCTGCCAGTGGTTAAAGTGATGGACTTTCCCGGATTCGAATCCTTGTCACCGCGGCTGGTGGGTAAAGGGTGGAGATATTTTCGAGCTCCCAGATCAACTGATGTGCAGACGGGCTTGTGTCTGAACCACTCGTTGTGTGTAAACGCACGGAGAAGATTAAAAAAAAATACGCATGTTAAAGATCCTGAAGTCCGTGTCATATTTCTGTGGGTTATGGAAACAAGAATGTACCCGGCATGCACCCCCCCACCCCCACACCCCTCAAAAATGGAATACATGGCAGGGTTAAAACCGCCATACACATACAAAGCCCTCTTGTGCATATCAGTGAACGTGGCAGTGGCAGCCCACGAACGAAAACAACAACTGCTAAGTTGGTGGAGTTCAGTGCTGCTTGTTCTGAGTCAGTATATGCTGGACACCACGCGCTAAGCACTGCACTGATGACTGCAATTGTGTTATCCTGGACCCGGGATGAAGAACTCCATGTCGCTCAGCCAACGCTGTTCTGGGAGTCTGACCACACCAGAGGTTTGACTGAAACTCTTTTATGGAGAAAAGTACAAAAACCTTTCAAGAATCTCTACAACTATAGTACTAAACCTTGATTAAAAATGGTGATTCTGAAGGCAGAGTACATTGCTTGTACTTTTGTTCACTGGTCGTCTGTTACATTTTCTCCTGGGGATTTTGGATGAAATATTTTCAATTCTGACTTACGTTTTTTCCATGATGTCCCAGACCTTCCCATCAGACGAGGAAGATCATGGTTGGGGCAAGCAGAAGACACAATCCAGCTAGTATGCTGACTACAAGACCTGAAAGAAACAAATGAATGGGAGAAAAACCCCGAAAACCTCAACCATCTATTCAACACAGCCATTTCACCCACTCTAGGAAGACATTGTCAGGAATGGCCAGAGGGCAAAACTGATGCAGAAGTGAAGCTACTCATAGAAGAAAACAGTAAAGAAGAGGACATCATCATATACACAGATGGCTCAGTCACCAAAGACCAATTTGGTTGGGGATTCACTGCGAAACAAAATGGAAAAACAGTGTGGAGGAGGGGGATAGAGGAGGTGCAGGGTAATGTGTGTGTGTGTGTGTGTGTGTGTGTGTGTGTGTGTGTGGGTGTTGGAGCTCATGTACGTTTATATGTATTTAAACTACTGAAAACTGAAACCACCGTCTCGGTACTACAGCACCATATGGCTTCAACATCAAGGACTAAACCAAATCACAGCTTCCCTCATCCCCACCCTGCCCATTTCCCCCTCCACCCCCCAACCCCCCTCTTTTTCCTCTTCCCCCACCCCCCTTTCCTCTCACTGTCTGGATTTTTTTCTCACTTTCTTCACCCATCCACTTTTCCAACCAGCAGTGAACTGTTCTCAAGACAGAGAATTCCATTCAACAGCCAGAAAACTGCACTTGTGACTGCTGCTATCTCAGTTGCTTTGGAGACTCTATGAGTCGAAGTACTCAACTTCTCCTCTCCCAAGTGGGTTCACAAAATTTTCTTGTTTTTTTTGTATCCTATTGTCTGTCCTGTATTGGCTGGACAACTCAGTTAGCTTCTTCATTCCATTTCTGACTGACTGTCAAGCTACGTGACGGACATGATCATTGACTGACTTTCTGTCTGACTCTGCGACCTGTTGTTTTGTTCCAGATAATTTGAAATCATCTGTTTAAAACTTAGAGTAGATACTGAACCAGTGTCGTTTTCTCTATGTCTCTGCTGACGTGATCTCAGATCGCAGAGTGCTGAACAAGATCAACACCAACACCACAACGCTCAGGGCCATCTGTCCAGGTATAGACTATTTCCTCAGTCAGAACAAAACAGACTACACACTCCTACAAGTGAATGTATCAGAGTGTTGGATGAACAGGCCACTTTACGTGAAAGGAGTAGTGTTTGGTGTGTGTGATGACTCCACGTCTTTCTGCAGAATGCGCATGATTTTTTCACGAGGTTCGTTTGTCCAGGTTCACTTGCAACGCTTATCATATTGGTGCGATGTGAGTTACTGGCAAACGTATATGGCCCTTTACTTTGGAGGCTTCAAAATGATGTGCATGTCACACAGCATTCAAGAACTTTTTTTTCAACAACAAGAGGCTTATATCTTATTGGATCATAGTAACAGTCCATTAATTAACCTCAGTTTTGTGGGAATTAAACACTATAATTTCATTACCAAATGTGTAATGAAGTACACTGGATATTTGTTTACACCAAATATGGGGTCATATTCACATATGTTTGGACTAGATATAGTTTACAGCACAGCGCTGAAGGGACCCAGTGGACATGCTATCATGATCAATGTACAACAGCTGTACTATCCTCATTATTATTTGTCAAAGGCACCTGAGCCATTTCTGAATTACCGTGAAACGAATGCAACAGAACAGAGAGTACGGAGTTGGCACATTCACCACTTCCCACTCGCTGATGTGTTTCTGACATCCTACCTGTACATCGAGCTACACGTCACAAAATTTAATCAAAATAGTAAACTCTATTTCTCTACACTTTCTGAGAGCTCACGACCCCGTAAGTTGTCCAGCGGTTTGTTTAACTGTTCTGTGATTAGCTATCCTGAATTTCAGGATCATCTGGAATGCAACCTGAGGAAAGAGTGTGAAGATGGACGGGATGAAACAGAATACTGTCTCTTCAGCAGCAGTGACTGCCAGGGGTTGGTGGCTTCAAATAATAAATGTTTCAAACTTGTCACAGGAGAGAATCGTAACAATCATAACTGGTGGCATGTTAAATGCAGAAGTGAGAGTGGAAAGCTAGCTTCAGTAAAAACAAGAGAGGAACGTGGACACCTTTCACACATTTTAAAATACTTCAACGAATTTCGTCTGTGTTTGGGGTATACAACAGGTTGGGACACAGTGCCCTTTGTGTACAGCAAGTTTCCTAAATGGTCTGACGGCACATTAATCTACAACATGAACCACATTAGAGTGAAGCATCCATACCATCCTTCAAGGATGACCCAGGGTGTGAAGTTTCCTTCTATGGTAATTTCCTCCCACTCAAAACTTAGAGAAGTGCTTTGTTATCAGTCACTGTGTGAATTGTACCCACCATCACTCAAACACATCCGGTCCAAGACGATTATTACTCAAGTACGTTCGTCAACGTCGGTCTTCACAAACACACGACAATGGCTATTTCTTTGTCCAGGTAAGACACTGTCACATGCATTTCTGTTTTCTAACCTCCCCAGTAACTGTGGAAACACAAGGAATGTAGAACCTCACATGTTTATGAATGTGAGTTACAAACATAATTATGGCGTGACTACTCGGATGACTGAAAAAGATACACGCAGCATGTTCAGATGTGATGATGATATTATGAAATTACATTATACTTTTGTGTGTGACTTCAGACAAGACTGTGCAGACAACAGTGATGAGTCTTTCTGTGAACGTTCGATGTATGAAGGATTCCTGTGTTCTAACGCCCAGTGCATACTGCACAGCCAACGTTGCAATGAATTCTCTGACTGTCTGGACGATTCGGATGAGATTGGTTGTCCAACACAAGAAACGTTACATCCCCCATTCACAGAGGACCTTCAGAGGCAACGATTCCACATTAACTTGGATGGTACAGGGTACTTCACTCAGAAAGAGATGAAAGCTGAAGACTCTTGTCCCGACACTCACTATCGTTGTACAGCTGAGTGGCTGAACTGTCTTCCAGTCTACACTCGATGCAATGTATTTTTCGACTGTGTTTATGGAGAAGATGAGCTAGATTGTGAGATAGTGGCTTGTCCTAACCTCTACCAATGTAGAGAATCCGAAGTTTGTGTGCATGAAAATCATCTGTGTGATGGTTGGGGTCAGTGCCCACATCATGATGATGAACTGATGTGTGACATGACCTGTCCTGAAGGTTGTCTGTGTGAGGGCTATTCTTTCTGGTGTGATATAAAATTTCCCACTTATTTTTTCACTTCACTTCGTTCCGTGGATGCCACAGGATCAGGCATGACACTGACAGATTTCACGAACAATGCAAATCTTGTTTCTCTGAGTCTGTCTTTTTGTTCCATATATAATGTGTCAGGAGTGAATCTCGCCAATTTGCAGTTTCTCAGTCTTACCAACAACTATCTGAGATCGTTCGACACGACTGTTTTTCTTAGCCTGCCTAATTTGAGAACATTGTCGTCAGCAAATAACCCTCTACAGGAAATGAAAAGTAAACTGTTGAAGCACGTTCATTATTCACTGGGATGGTTAGATATGTCAAACACACATCTTAGCTTTCTTAACAATGAAGAGTCTGTTTACTTACCCCGTTTAGTTTATATCAATATGTCTGTTTCTGCTTTGAAAACTATTGGAGTTAGAGGCTTTAAGAACATGCCTGCATTGGCTGAATTGGACATTAGAAAGAATAAACTGATGAACTTTCCTTCGGATTTGTTCTCAAGGGGATGCTGTTTGAAATACGTATTCTCGTCAGATTATAGAATTTGCTGTGATAATATACTTCCCGAACATACCACTAAAGTAAAATGTGTAGTACCTCAAGTTGTATTCCATTCATGCCGAACATTGATTCCGTCAGAAATGCACACATATCTCTTCGGGGTTGTGTGTGTTGTTGCTGCCATAGGCAGTGTGGTTTGCTTTATGTCTTCATTCATTCTCAAAGAACTGTTTGGAAGGCATTTTCTAATGGCCATTGCCCATCTACATTTTGCTGATATATGTATGGGGTGTCATCTTGGCATCATCTTGATAGCAAATTACTTTTTATATGGAGAATACATCCAGTTTGAAAAGACATGGACCGAAAGTTTGACATGTAAAGTGAATGGTTTTCTGTTCTTTCTGTCCAGTGAGGTGTCGGTTTTTATCATCTTGGTCATCAGTCTGCATCATACTATCGTTCTTTATTTCCCAAACATCATATGGGCATTCAATACATATTCAATTACATTTACCTGTGTGATCATTTGGATTGTTGGAGTGTCATTGTCTATGATACCTTTTCTTCCTGGACTGTCACACTGGGGCCTCAAAGGTCAGTCTGGTCTTTGTCGTATGTCTTTGTTTCAACGTTACAGGTCTAGTTATGAGTTCAGATGGTTCAATGTTACTGTTGCAATCAATTTCATCATAACCATAATGATTTTAGCTGACCAAATCGTCATCTGCAAACTGACACCAAAATGCAGAATTATACTGGACCCAAAACAGAGGCCAGTGTATTCCTCAATACATCTGATGAGAAAAGTGGCTGTCATGTCTTCTGTTGGCTGGTTTTCGTTCGGCCTGGTAACGATGATGTCAGCAGGTGGTGTCACTGTATCAGACAATATTCGTGGAACCCTGGTTGTGTTCATGTCACCTCTCAACGCTGCTCTCAACCCACTGTTTTACATGTGGACTGTAGTGACACAGCGACGAGGGAAAGCACAAGAGGAAAATTTGCTGAAACTGTTGAAAATACGACTGGAACAGTCTACAAAAAGAAGGTGCAATGAAATACGTAAATAAAAACATGCCAGTCAGTTAAGTAAACATATCATTCAATCACTCAACATATCTATCAATCAATCAATCATACATGCATACATACATACATGTCACATAACTTTAATGTGAAAATTCGACGGTACATGTACAAATGGAAACTTTGTGTTCAGGCTGTGGTGTTTGCATGTTGTTTTTTGACTCACTTGTGTAAACAAAGTGAGTCTATGTTTTAACCTGGTGTTCGGTTGTGTGTGTGTGTGTGTGTGTGTGTGTGTGGTAAACTTTAACATTGCCATTTTCTCTGGAAATATTTTGTCAGCTGACACCAAATTTGGGATAAAAATAGGAAAAGATTCGGTTCTTTCTAGTCATCGTGTTTAAAACAATATTGCACCTCTGGACTGGGCACAAAAAAATAAAAAAGAAGCCAAATTATATGCAAACTGAATTTACTTTTTCGGAAAATACTAAAATCAGTACGACGATTGGACTTTATAGATCTATAGGCTGAGCCCTGAAGGTCATGGGCAAAAACCAGTTGCGTACACATATTTATACATATTCAAAGTGCATGCTCATATTCTTCGCGAACGCAAACGACGCCATTTTGTTTCAAGTTGTTGACCTGCCCGTTCAATCCTATATTCAAACGACAATACACGATAACATGTGATGGAAAGTTGGAGAAGGAGAGCGTTAAATATTTATTCAGAGAAAGATTTGTGAAGGCCTCATCACTTACTGGATTATGCCCCAAACTGCCATAAAAATATCCACAGAATCAGTCAGAATTCACAGTTAAAAATAATAAACCATGAGAGTTAGTACCCTTGAACTGATGAAACGTAAAAATTTCCAGTCTTTACTTCTCCCAAATTGAAGTCCTTTTCACTTCATACGACGTTTAAAAATAAGTGTACTTGGCTCTATGTGTTATTAGTTTAACAAAATACTCAATTTTCATATCAACTTTAAAACTATAAAACTAGAATGAACATAAAAGAGAAATTGAATCAACCATGTCAACCGGGTGTAACTAAACTTGTACATCTATCTAGATCCAGAGAAAACGGCTAAATGTTGCAATGTGATTGCTGCGATAGCCACGTCTCCTTTACCGAGGACTTAAAAAAAAATTAATTGGCCTTAAAGATTTTTTGAATGCCCAAGATACACCATAATAATATGATTTAAACAGCGTTCTCACTGCGAATACCGGAACCGATTTATCGCCCTTTAAGAAAGCATGTTTAAATGTTATATTTTTGAACGTCAGTTAAGGAGCCACGATAAAATAATGCCTAAGACAGTTTCTTCTCACCAAACACGCGGGGTTCGAATCTGCCGTTAGGACTTCTTTTTTTTTCTTTTTCTTTTAACCCGAAGCTTTATAATGGCAAATACAGAACACACTTTAATGATAAGATTTTTTTTAAAGTGTATCACAAGTGAGTCTTGAAGGCCTTGCCTCTCTTGTTTCATTTGCTCTCATGTGGGTAATTGCTGTGATTCCCCTTTGTAGATATATATCATTTTTGCTGTTGTTTTGTTTCGATATGTCACTCTCTCATTATCATTATTGTCATTAATGAAAAAAAAATTCATTATTATTATTATTATTATATTATATATTATTATTATTTTCATGATGATGATGATGATGATTTTCTATCATTTATTTGTCTATCTATTTATCAATTTATTCATTTGTTTATTTACTCTGCTGTCTAAGCACGATGGAAAGAATGTCATCACATCTAGGCACTGATGTGTTTTTGATCAGAGTCAGCTGGGCACTAACATGTTTTACAAAGTCAGCAATGCATTTACGTGCTATCAATCAGAATCATCTAGGCTCTAACGTGTCTTTAATCAGAATCAGCTAGGCATTTCATCAATAAAGTAAAATAGTCTCCAACGTATTTTAATCAGTGAGCTGTGCACTAACTTATATTCAATCAATCACCTTGGAACTAACGTGTTTTCAATCAGTCCTCCTCCTCCTCTTCCTCCTTCTTTCTTCTCTTCCTCCTCCGTCTTCCTCCTCCTCTTCCTTACCTCTTCCTCCTTCTTCTTCTTTCTTCTCCTCCTCCTCCGTCTTCCTCCTCCTACTCTTCCTCCTTCTTCAGCTTCTTCTCCTCCCCTTTCTCCCCCTCCTCCTCCTTCTCCTCTTCCTCCTTCTTCAGCTTCTTCTCCTCCCCTTCCTCCCCTCCTACTCCTTCTTCTCCTCCTCCTCCTTGTCCTCCTCCTTCTTCTTTTTCTCTGACTCTCAAAGTAGTTGTCTATCATACCTTCTATGTCTGCATCCCCCATAACAATATGTTTATATCTAATACTGTCTTGGTGTGTACCTGCCCCTCCCTGAGTCTCTGCCGATCATGGTTCACTGGTGTTTGCACTTCACTGAACCTGTCCACCTGTCCACTCACACTCAACATACACGGCTTGTGAAAGGGTGCGTTCATACTGCCACACAAGTCTGCCGTGCTGACGTGAAAAAAAAGAAGAAAAAAATCCCTCCTTATTACCACTTTCCGTTATGAAGGGTGTTCATGATGACACAGACACGTACACACGCATCTGCCACAATTTTTACGTGTGTGTGTATGGAAAGAAGTCGTGCAGATCAGTATAATTTGAATTTCTGTTTTACTTCATTTTACTGTTAGAGATCTAATCTTTCATACTGATACATTCTTTTGTGTGCATTTCATTCTCAGATATTCTCCTAAGTTCTTTTTTCTTCCCTGGCTTGGACTGGGTCTGACGAATGTGTTTATCTTTCAGCAATACACGAATCAAATGATGATGCTCTCCACACAACTTCGTGATTTGTTTATTGGATGTACTGAAGATCAGCCAGTCGCTCAACACTTCGTGTTTTTGCTTTTCTTCCACAACCACCATCATCACCACCACCATATCAGTTTCTGTTGCCTCGTCAGCGCCATGCTTACTAGAAATGTGTAGCGTCTATCCCCCGTCCTCCTCATGGACAGAAAGTGTGTGGATAAATACGAACGCATTTTTCCACGTCCATACGTTTTTTTGTTTTTTCTTTATAATTTTTTTTAAAATATTTTTTTAAATAACAGTAGTGCATGGCATCATGAGCATAGCAAACCCAACAACAACAACAACAACAACAAACAAACCCAAACCCAGAAAAAAAACACTGTCTAACTCTCCATTTTCAACATGATGTTTTCACTAATCACTCACGTCTCAGATTAAACCGTTCATTCATGCAAAAGACACAGTGCCCATGAACAACATACAGCAGACATTGATACACACCCATCACACATTGAACGAACTGAAAATTGTCCAACTGAAAAAAAAAAAAAAACACACAAGTTAATTTTGACTGGTGTACGCCTGATGTGTAGTCCTATTATTGTGTGTATGTGTGTGTTATAATAATAATAATAATAATAATGGTATTTATATAGCGCTGGATCTTGTGAAGAGACAAATCAAAGCGTTTTCGCACCAGTCATTCACATGCATGCATAACTCTAAAACTGTAGAAACTAAAGACAAGGAAGGGCAGGCAGGGGAGGCTATTTTGGGAAGAGGTGGGTTTTAAGGCCAGACTTGAAAGAGCTGAGTGTGGAGACTTGACGAAGCGAAAAAGAAAGTTCATTCCAATCGCAAGGTCCAGAAACAGAGAAAGAACGGCGGCCAACAGTCGAGTGTTTGAATCTGGGTATGTGTAAACAGAGTGGATCCGAAGCCGATCGTAGTGAGCGAGATGGAGTGTAGAGGTGAAGGCAGCCGCAGAGATAGGAAGGGGCAGTTTTGTGAATGCATCTATAACATAGAGTGCTGATCTTGTACTTTATTCGGCGTGAGACAGGGAGCCAGTGGAGATGTTGCAAAAGAGGAGTGATGTGCTCAGATCTTTTCGTTCTGAGGACGAGTCAGGCAGCAAAGTTTTGTATGCGCTGAAGGGACTCAATGGATGAAGCAGGCAGACCAGACAATAGAGAGTTACAGTAGTCAAGGCGAGAGAGAATGAGAGAAACGACAAGTCTAGATGTTGCGTCAGTGGACAGATATTTCCGGACGGCACTAATGCGTCGCAGTTGACAGTAGCAGGACTGACATGTCTGACTGATAAATTTTTGCATGGACAGTGTATTGTCAAGGACAACACCAAGGTTCCTGACTGACGTGGAAAAAGGGATGGATGTACTGCCAAGTTTGATTGTGCCAATTGTGATGGAAGACAGTTTTTGTTTAGTTCCTAGGATCATTGCTTCAGTTTTGTCCACGTTCAATTGTAACTTATTTCGAGTCATCCAGTTTTGAATGTCCAGGAAGCAGTTGGATGTTTCTTGCAAGAGCGACAACAATTTTTCAGGGGTATCACTCTTCTGGAGTTGAGTGGTCATCAGCATAAGAATGATGACTGATATTATGGTGGTTGATAATTTCAGCGAGAGGAGCAGTGTACAGTGTGAAGAGCACCGGGCCTAAAACAGATCCCTGCAGGGAATGCACCGAGCAAGGGGAGCCCAAGTTAGGTCACGAATGAAATGGATTGAGGAAGGAGAAAAAAATACAAAATACTTCCTTAATATGGAAAGAAACCGGGGAACAACAAATATAATATCGTCACTGAAACTTGATAATCGAACTACGGAAAATCCATCAGAAATTATAAACGAAATTAAATGTTTTTACCAAAACCTATACAAAGAAAAGAAGGGCAGATCGCAAAACCGAAGTTTGACACAACATTTCCTCAGAAACGAGTCATTTCCAACTCTTTCTCATGACGAACGAGAACTGTGCGATGTAGATTTGTCTATAGAAGAATTCACGCAGGCCCTCCAGACTCTAAATAAAGACTCTGCCCCAGGCATTGATGGATTAACCCCTTCGTTCTACCTCTCTCATCTCATCTATCCCTTGACCCGTGGGTGGGTCGTTGGGGCACCATGGATGACTGCCTGGTCAGCTCGCGCCACCTGCCTCGGTCCTCAGCGGCCCTTTGAGTTGTGGCAAATGGCAGGCCCGTCCACTCTTTGATGTTGTCCTCCCACCGCTTTCTCTGTCCGCCCCTCTTCCTCCTTCCTTGTACGGTACCCTGCAGGATGGTCTTGGCTAGGCCGTCTGATCGTGTGACGTGTCCATACCAGCGGAGCTTGCGTTCCTTCACTGTGGTTAGCAGGTCTTTGAATGGGCCAATGGCGTTTTGGACTCTTCTTTTCACTTCCTCATTTGTGATGTGGTCTTTGTATGTAATGTTCAGGATCTTGCGGAAGCATCTCATTTCCAGGGCCTGGATTCTTCTCTGGAGTTCTGCAGTGAGGGTCCAGGATTCGCAAGTGTATAGAAATATTGAGAAGATGAGGGAGTGCATTAGTCTGATTTTGGACGAGAGGGAGATCTTTTTGTCCTTCCATATAGTCTTCAGTCGACTCAGTGCGGCAGTAGTCTGCGCGATTCTGGACAGGACCTCTGGTTTCGAACCCTCGTCTGACACAATGGCACCCAAGTATTTGAAGGAGGAGACTTCTTCCAGTTTTTCACTGTTTACGTGCAAGTTGGACGTTACGCCTTGGCTGTTGTTGGTCATAACCTTGGTCTTCTCGGCACTGATCTCCATGCCGTAGGCTGATGATGTCTTGTCAAGTTTGTGCACGAGTTCTTCGAGTTCTTTCTCTTCTCCTGCCAGGCCATCAATGTCATCGGCAAAGCGCAGGTTGGTGATGACTCTGCCTCAAATGCTGACAGTTCCCACATGATCTTCCAGGGCGTCAGTCATGATCCTTTCAAGAAAGAGGTTGAAGAGAGTGGGAGAGAGTAGACAGCCCTGTCTGACTCCGACCGTGGTTCTAAACCAGTTACCCGTGCTACCATTGAAGAGGACTGCACTGGTTGCTCTTTCGTATAGGTTCTGTATGGCTTGGATGATGTCTTCACTGATGTTGAATTTGTGCATGGTGGCCCATAAGGCAGCGTGCCATACCCTGTCGAACGCCTTCTTGAAGTCAATGAAGACGTGGTAGAGGTCTCTTTGGTGCTGGAGATATTTCTCGCACAGCAAGCGCAGCTTGAAGATTTGTTCTGTTGTGCTTCTCCCTGCTCTGAAGCCGGCCTGCTCTTCAGCGATGATCATTTCTGCTTGCGGCTTCAGTCGGTTGAGAAGGACCTTTAGCATGACCTTGCTGGGGTGGCTGATTAGGCTGATAGTGCGGTAGTTTTTGCACTGTTGTAGATTGCCCTTCTTGGGGATTGTGATGACCAATGATTGTGTCCAGGTGGTTGGCCACTCTCCCGTCTGCAGGATCGTATTACAGATGGTGGTGAGGGCATCAATCACCGCTTCGCCTCCAGCTTGAATCAGTTCGGCGGGAATGTTGTCGACGCCAGCTGACTTCCCTGCTTTCAGTGTCTTCACTGCTGCCTCTACTTCTTCCCGAAGAATTGGCTGGCTGTCGTTGTTGGTTGATGGGGGACAGTTCAGAACTCGGAGCAATATTCAGTCCAGCGCTGTAGGATGTCTTTTTCTTCAATGAGGCATTTCCCTGATTTGTCCTGGATGGTGCTGACTCGTCCTTGCTTGGTTGTTGTCAAGTTTTTGACAGTTGCGTACGCTCTTTTTGAGTTGTTCTTTTGCAGTTTGTCTTCAATCTCTGAGCACTGTTGTTCTATCCAGTTTTCTTTTGCTTTTCTCATGCTGGATTTGACCTTGTTGTTGGCGGTCCTGTATTTGTTTGTTCCTTCAGGGGTGCCTTTCTTGTTCTTCAGTGCTCTTCGTTTATCGCATAGGTCGAGGATGTCAGGGGTGACCCAGGGCTTCTTCACTGGTCGTTTTGTGCCCAGAACTTCTTTGGCAGTCTCAGTCACTGCAGTGTTAAATGCAGTTGTTTCTCTGTCGATGTTCACCTCTTCGTCCTGCAAGATGGTCAGTGCGCCGAATTTTCCTCCAATCATGGCTTTGAAAGATTCTGCAACCTCTGGGTCTTTCAGTTTCTCGAGGTCGAATCTCATTCGTGTGGTACCTTGCTTTGCGATCTTCTTGAGGCGGAGTCGGAAGGTCATCATGACCAGGTTGTGGTCGCTGCCCACGTCTGCCCCTGGGAAGCTTCTGGTCCTGGCGATGTTGATGCAGGACCGAAAGCGTTTCTTCACCAGGATGTAGTCGATCTGGTTCTACCTACACTTTTGGGAAAGACTAAAAATGCCTTACTTCAATTGCATTATTTCATCGGTCCAAAATGGACGACTTCCTTATTCGTTAAAGAAGGGCGTGATTACACTATTACATAAAGGTCAAAATCTGGACAAGAATAACTTAAGTAATTATAGACCGATTACATTGACGAACACAGATTATAAGATTTACACAAAAGCTCTCGCTAAACGTCTGCAAAAGGTAATAAAGCAGATAATAAATGACGATCAGGTAGGTTTTATCAAAGGCAGAAATATAACTTCTCATCTAAGGCTTATTGATGATCTTACTTCATATATAGATAAAACAAATCAGGCTGGTGCACTAGTAGCGCTAGATTTTTCCAAGGCCTTCGATACTCTATCCAAAAAATGTATCACGGAGGCACTCAGCATCTTCAATTTCGGCCCAAATTTTATACATTTCATCACAACCGCGATGAGTCAATCAGAAAGTTGCATCCATAATGGAGGTTGGCTATCTGAATGGTTTCCTGCGGAACGAGGAATAAGACAAGGTTGTCCACTGAGCCCTATGCTTTTTATAATTGCTGTTGAGATCCTTGCAATTAAAATCCGGAATAACCAGGATATAAAAGGAATCTCTGTTCGAAGTGGTTCCATCAAAGCAACAACAAAAGTCAAACAATTCGCAGATGATACAACATTAACAATGAAAAACGAAAGAGACATTAAACTAGCAATCCAAATTGTCGAACAGTTTGAAGAATTCTCTGGTCTAAAACTGAATAAGCTAAAATCGAAAGGTATATGGCTTGGTACAAAGAAAAATGAAAGCGGGAAGGTTGATGAAATCCCAATGATAAACGGAAAACTGAAAATCTTGGGAGTCTACTTTTCGGCCTCTATAGAGGCATTGCTAATCAAAGAAAACTGGTCAGAAAAAATCGAAAACATCCTGAGGACAATAAAGACATGGGAACGCAGGAATCCTTCACTATATGGTAAAATAATACTGGCAAAAACCCTGCTTCTGTCACAGCTCTCATATATCTTGCAAGCGTTGGCTATTCCTAAAATAACTCTAAATTACATCAACAGTATCGTATACAGATTCCTATGGAAACGCAAATACAACAATGAAAAGGCTTTCGAAAAGATAAAGAGAAGCGTGCTTAATCTAAAATTAGAAGAAGGTGGCTTGAATATGATAAACGTGGAACACCAACAAAGGATGTTTCTTGCAAAATGGGCATCCAAATTCGTAGCAGAAGATACAGGTCTTTTTGGACACTATTAGCTAAAGAACAAATGTCTCCCTTCACGAACATTCATTGCACTTTCAACGCAAACATCGCCCCAAACGAAATACTAGGCTTAGATAAGATGAATTCGGTATTTTGGAAAGAAGTCCTAAAAGCTACTACAGCTTTGAATACAGAACGACAAGTAGAAAATACGCGGACCGAACCAATTTGGAACAACAAAAACGTTAAATACAAAGGGAAAACTATTTTTTTCGCCAGATGGGCAAAAGCCGGTATAAACTACCTACAAGATTTGTGGACTACTGGAAATCTAATGACGTACGAACAGATAAAAGACATAGTTGGTTCTCACGCTGGCCTTGTGTTGGAGTACAATGCCCTGATCAATGCTATACCAAATGACTGGAAAGCTGAACTGAATAGAGACCCTACACAACACACAGTTGGACACGAAATCAACACAGACAGAGGGTTCCTGAGTACATTACATAACAAAACGATCAGAGAAATAATAAACAAAAAATAAAACCATGACATATGCGCAAGTCAGTTCTGGAAACGAAAGCTAGATATAAATATAAACGATTACTTTACCACAGCTCGTGACTGTACGAAAGAATCAGGACTAAGGCTGCTTCATTTTAAGTTCATTCATAATATTTACCCAACCAACATTATGTTGCATAAAATGGGGGTAGCAAATTCAAACAAATGCATGTGGTGTCAAGAGGTTGACTTCATTGAACACTCCTTTTATCACTGTCAGAAATTGTCATCTTTTTGGAAAATGGTACAACAGTACATCTTGACACATTTTGAGCAGCACATCAATATTAGTGAAAAAGTCGCTTTTTTGGACTTCCCAGCTCTTTTAAACTGAAAATAAATATCAGAAACCAAATCAATCATGTCCTGCTAATAGCACGACTAACAATCTCCAAGTTCAAATATGGAAAATGTAAACACTTAGAACTAATATTTGATACTGAGATAAACATGAGAGTGAACACCAGGGATCGATTTTAAAAAGACATTGGAAAATATTGAAATATTGGGAAAATTACAACCAAGTGA
Source organism: Babylonia areolata (assembly GCA_011634625.1). Lineage (NCBI taxonomy): Eukaryota > Metazoa > Mollusca > Gastropoda > Neogastropoda > Buccinidae > Babylonia > Babylonia areolata. The sequence continues at coordinate 19,880 of JAAQRG010093406.1, read as the reverse complement.
AAGAAAGAGGGAGAAAGAGAGAGAGAGAGAGAGAGAGAGAGGTGCATGCTACATTGCTTTGCATGTCAGCAAGAGATGCCTATGTGACTGTTGTATTCATGTTCTATATATGTATGTGTAAGTATGTATATATATATATATATATATATATATATATATATATATATATATATATATATATATATATATGGAGAGAGAGAGAGAGAGAGAGAGGGATTTATATATGTATGTATGTATCTAAGGAAATAAAGTAGATTTAGGGACCAAAAGGGAAAAATGATGACGAGCAAAAATAGGATCACACACACACACACACACACACACACACACACACACACACGCGCGCGCGCGCGCGCGCGCACTCACCCCACACATTCACACGCACGACTTTACACGTGCATGCTCATTCCCATACTAATGGCAATACATGAAGGACCAGACACCCCCCTGGCCTGCCACCAAACGTGAAGAAAACAAAGAAGAGGAGATGGACGGGAAATGCAGTACGATGAAAAGACGACACCGGGCAACAACCAGTGGAAGAAGATAAAATGTATCAGCAGGATGGAAGAAAAAGCCCAGGACAACAACAACCAAACAAGCTGCAGCTCTGAAGATGAAGTCAGAGGATACAAGGCGACGAACCCGAAGGGCAAGAGACAATGACAGAAAACACGAGAAGAGAACCCACAGACATACAGAAACATACAATAGTGAACAGCCAACTCTGAACCATTAATAGACAAAAATGGACATAACCAAATACAAAGTACATTACAGACACAACACAATAAGGATGGTCTCAGTATAGACCAGTCATTCCTGATGACGGAAATGTCTGATTTCCCTTAAAAAAAAAATAAAAAAAATAAAAAAATAAAAATAAAAAAAAAGATCCCTGTGGGACTCCATGTTCGATTTTAATGGGTTCAGATTGGAAATGATCAACAATGACAGACTGGAATCGATCAGTGAGATAAGATTTGAACCAGTTTAGAACAGTGCCGTTGATACCAAATGTAAAATGAAGACGGGAAAGAAGGGTTGAATGGTCTATCGTATCAAAGGTGGCTGACAAGTCGAGAAGAGTGAGAAGGGAAATTTGTCCTGAGTCGGACGCTATCAGTAGATTGTTCAGAATGTGGAGGAGAGTGGTTTCGGTGCTATGGTTAGCACGATAGGCAGACTGAAATGGGTGGATGAGATTGTTGAAACAAAGGTGGTTGTTAAGCTGCTTGAGGGCAGTTTTTTCAAGGAGTTTGGACATGAATGGAAGATAGTTTTTCAAATTGTTTGCGTCAAGGTTGGGTTTCTTCAGAAGAGGCCGGACGATTGCAGTTTTGAAAGTGGATGGAAACGTTCCAGTGAGAAGGGATGAGTTGACAATATTGGTGATTGTGGGGAGAAGATGTGAGACACATTGGGAAAAGACCGAGGCTGGTATAGGATCCAGCTCACAGGATTTTACTGTCATTTCTTTTAGGATTTCATGAACTTCTGTTTCAGTCAATGGATTAAAGGAATGGAGAGGAGTGCCGCTGAATTGAGGATCAGGATGAACAGGTTGGAAAGACATTTGGTCTAAGATAGTACGAATATTTTGGACCTTGTCGAAAAAGAAAGAGGAGAAGACATTGGGGAGTTCAGATAAAGTGTAGGCAGAAGGAAGAGGAGTCCTTTTTGCAGTTCCGAGAAGACTTGACATGACAGAGTAAAGCGATTTGGTGGATGTGGCATCAAGAACTTGAGAAGAAAAGAAGTTTGTCTTTGCTGATGAGATTATATGTTTGACTTCATTTATTTGTTTTCGGAATATTGGATTGTGGACTTGCAGTTTTGTTGATCGCCATCGTCTTTCCAGTTGGCGACGTTTGCGTTTTGCAAGTCGAATGTCTTGTGTGGGTGCATGTTCATCCAGCAGTTGAGAGAAGACAGTGTTGTAATGTGTGGATACGTCGGTAACGGAAGAAATTTTGTAAAGGCGTTCAGCAGCTTGAGAAGAAAAAGTGTTAATGTTGATGGATTTCAGGTTGTGACGAGTAACATATTTTTTGGTTCTGGTAGGTATTGAAATATTAAGCAAGAATATAACAGCAGAATGGTCGGAAGAAAGTTTGTCAGTTACAGTCACTGACGCAACCATGGCATCAGACTCACGTGCGATTAGCCAGTCCAACGTATGGCCAGATCTGTGTGTTGGTTCTGTAACGAACTGAGAGAGAGAATGAGTGGACAGAGACTGACATAGGCGTTTGACATCAGTGGAAGTCTGGTTGTCGAAATGAAAATTGAAATCTCCGAGGATAATAAGTTTGCCAGAACGAAGGTTGTAGTAATCAAGTAGTGTTCGGAACTCATCGTGAAACTGAGAAGATGTTAGGTTATTTTTACGACTAGGAGGAGGACGATAGAGACAACAGAAGATGATTGAGTGACCGGGAACATTGAGAGTGACTTCTAGCATTTCGAAGGTATCATGTGGAAAGGCGTGGTTATGGGAGAAGGAGAGGGAAGACTCCAAGATATCTCTGTAGACGGTGGCGATGACACTTCCACGAGACAATCGAGGAAGTGACATAGTTTTATATCCAGGGGGAGTCAGTTGTTTAAGTTTGGGTTCGTGACCTTGTGACTTTAACCAGGTTTCGGTAAGAAATACGATATCAAAGTTTTTTTTTCAAAAATAAAATCAGAAATATAGTCAGTCTTTTGATCAGGGCAGACAGATTGAGCATTGAACAGACAGGCATGAAAGAGATCAGAGGTAAGGAGAGAGGAATCTAATTGTGAAGCAGGTGAGTCAGGCAGACAGACAGTGGAAGAAGAAGATGGTGACTGAGCAGTGGAGGACAATGGGAAGGAAGAAAAAAGTCTGGGAGTTGAGACAGGTGTGGTAGGAGTAGGAAGCAGAGCAGAGGCTATCACTGGCACGGGGGATACATTACAGTTCGGAATATTGTCATCAGAGGGGACAATGTCACGGAAAGTAAAAGTGTTAGCAGGAACACGTGTGTTGAGGTTGGAAGCAGCACAAACAGCGCCGCATGAAGTGGATCTGTCAACACACACAGGTGACACATCAGGGGTACTGTCAGTAGTGCTGTTGGGGGTCCGTACGGAAACGACAGTTTTGATGGGCTTTTGTTTTCTCTTTCCTGCTCGGCGAGTTCGTCTTCGCGGCAGACAAGCGCCAATGCCTGTTCCTCGCAGGCGCACAACTACGTCAGGAGTCAAAGGTGCAGGTTTGATAGGAAACAGTTCAGCGCGCGAGTACAGATCAAAGGGAGGGACGTTGCGCTCACCTTGACAAAGGCTGCCCACCTGTCAACTTCCACTGAACGTTATGTTTTGCACGTGCACAGGCATGTTGAAGGGAGAGATGAATGGCGGGCCGGCGCAGTTCAAAACTGACAGGAAAGCAGAAAGAGAAATCCAAAACACAGCCAGTCTTATGTAGATCGGGGCACACACATACATCCATTGTTCGAAGGGATCCATAATGAAACACTCTGCAGAACCTAACCACACAACACCAAACACAACCAACACAATAAACAAAAATACAGAGAGCTAGAATCACTCAGCCTGTTAGGCGTGCGACCTTCACCTCCAATTATGTTGTACTGTTCATGTAATTGAAGACGTTAAAAGAAAGAAGGAAAAAAAAAAGCTGAAAAAAGAGAAAGGTTGGGAAAAGAAAAGGAAAAAAAAAAGGAGGAATGATTCTAAGTTTGGTACACATAATTATATAATTTGTACAGCTTCCTTCCATATTATTGTCTTCTTTTTTTTTTTTTACAAGCCCAATATTCGTAAATGAAAAGTTGTATTTATTCCATACATGCTATTGATTACTAGTTATTATGGAGTGCCAAGTATTGGTTTCATTATTTCTATGTTGTTTAGTTGATTGTAAAATTTATATACAAAATAAAACGGTGGTCGACCCGAGAAAGTCCGGGTAAAAAAAAAAAAAAAAAATATATATATATATATATATATATATAGATAGATATATATACATATATATATATATATATATATATATATATATATATACAGATAGATAGATAGATCACGTGCTTATACATCGTATCGATGTCACTGTTTTCATTGAAACACGTTTTGTCACATACACATATGTGCAGCCAGATCTGGGAAGGAAGGGAGAGAGACAGGGAGAGGGTGAGAAAGAGGGAGAGACAGATAGACAGAGTACACATATTTTGCTTATAACTGTGAAAACAAAGTATCATATGAAAATGTTAATGGTTATATCTTTATAATTGTCAAAGGCTGATCTAGAATCAAAGCCAGTTCATCTCATGCAAGTTGGTGTGAGACTCCAGCCATTTCAAAAGTTTTGTTTCTTTGGATTTTTTCCATTTTTCTGATAAAGTATTCAATGTATACATAAAGGGATTGATGGCAGAGTTTAAAGGTAGTATGAATATTGCTAAAGCAACATTCATTTCTCCAGGGATGGGAATACCAGCCAATGCCAATATGCCACACAGTCCGATAGGAAACCAGCACATAAAATCTGTTACTGCGATAGTAATCAACCGCTGAGCTATTGTAATGTCTCGTGACACTTTGGTAGAGTTAGTTTTCAGAGCATTGCTCTGTATGGACCAGTAGATAGATGCTTGGCCCACTGAGATGAATAAGAACAAAATAAAATTGAGAACAATTATGACACCAAAAGAATACAATTTTCCTTTGAAATTTTGTTTCGTCACTGGCAGTGGAATACAAATACCTGTCTGACTGTAAAATTCCCAGTGTGATGTCACTGGAAGTAAAGGCAACAAGGCAAGAAACCAGCCAACCAGCCAGATCAGTAGACATACCATTGTTGCTGATGTTCGCTCAAACCTCCAGGTGCTGAATGGAAAGCAGAGAACAATAAAACGATCCAAAGTGATCAGGCAGATTATCAGAGCTGATACCTCACTGGACAACAGAGACAGGAAACCAGCCACTTTACAGGCCACACTGCTTTTCCATGTGTCATCATAATGGAGATATCTGCCACGAAACTGTTCATCAGCCACTCCTATCACAGCCATGTAAACACCCATCAGAAAGTCAGCCATAGTAAGGTTGGTGACAAACACACTAAAGCCACTGGAAGAGGTCATGCTCCTTGCAAACAAACGAGCACAGAAACAGAAGACGTTACCAGACACTGCCAGACAGGTGATCAGCCACAGAAATCCACGGTATGTCCATGACTGCAGTAGATCTTCACACGATGAAACTTCATCTTTTGGGGCATAACAAGATGAAGCATCAAAGTCGTCAGGGAGTGTTTCTTTACAGCATAGTTTATAGTTCTGAGCTGAAATGAACTGTAGATGGGAAAGCTTTCTAAAAACGTCATGTGGGAAAGTTTTTACAGGACTGCCATCCATATAGAGCTCAGTCAGTTGTGGAGTGTATTGAAAACCACTAGGACTTACAGTGTGAATAGGAGTGAAAGTTAAATTCAGTGACTGTACACGGGAAAATGATGTGAGCACTTTTGAGTCAAATACTGTCATTGCTGTGTGTGAAAGATCTATCAATGTGAGAGCACTATGTTGAATAACAGAAGATTCAGCATGGAGTGACGTGATAGGGTTGCTAGAAAAAGACAATGTCTGCATATTTTCTAGTTTAAGAAGTGAAGTCATGTTGACATACTGCAGTTTGTTGTCACTGAGGTCAAGCGATCTCAAATTCAACAACTTCATTTCAGGCATAATGGACAGAGAACACTTGGCAAGAACCAGATGGATCAGATAGACGTTGCTATTCACATCAGATAGAGTCAGACCTGAACCAGTGGCATCCAAAGAGCGGATCTGAGGGAAGAGTGCTGAATGGAAAGGCTGGACACAGAGAAAGGTGTGAACCTGACAAAGACAGCCTACAGGACAGGTAATATTGCACCACAATTCATCATCACGCATTGGGCAGTGAGGCCAGCCATCACACACGTGGTCACTATGTACACATATCATGGAAAGTCGACATCGGAGAAGTCCAGGACACGTAATCTCTGCACATCCCTCTTCATCACCACCCTCTATACAGTCATTCATCTCATTGCATCTAGTGTAAATCGGCAGACAGTCGTTGAATTTTCCAGGACAACGATAGTGATTATCTGGACAAGACTCATTAGAGTTCATTTTCACTGAGATGAACTGTGAAACTGCATTGAAATTGACAAGAACAGGAGATGGAATTCGTCTCCACAAAACGTTCATCGCTTTGAAAGCAGAACAACTCTTTTCATCGGATTCATCCTGACAGTGGCACATTTGATCACACACGTTGTCATAGGACACACACTGACCATTTTTACATGTGAAATCTGTGTTGATACAAACAGGATGCTTACAGAAGTATTCATCACTGGAATCTGGACAGTCAGATGTGAAGTCACATACCAGGGAATATGATAGAGTGGTTATGTCTCCACTGCACATAAATATGTGGATGATTGTGAAGTAGAGATCTGTGTAATTTAACAACATTATGTGTGATGTCTGGTTAGAAAGATGGCAAAGAGATGCATACTGTTGACCACACACTTTACTGTTGTTGAAGCCACAAGAAAGAACCTTGTGCTTCACAGGACCATCTCGACATTCTGTCACAGAATACCATCCCTTTAACAGTGACAGTTGTGTGCTGGCAACAGAAATTCCCGTTGGATCGCGAGATCTGTCAGTAGTTGTGTTAGGTTTTATTTCACAAGACACCCAAAATTTATCAAAGAAACAACGAAAACCATGTATAAACATATCTCTCAGACGAAATGAGATACAATCAATCAAATCACCATGACGGTCAGTATAAGAATATTCAAATAAATGATGAAAAACGGATCTATCTTCAGTGTATACACTGTGTCTATACATTTCAGGAAACTCCACATTATTTGAAAACAAAGGCATCATAAAATGACTCAAACTACTCCAGTACCTCTTTGCTTTATCGGTAATGGTGTAGTATGGATCATGCAGACATGTAGGAAGTTTTGGTTGACCACCATGCAAATGACAAAACTCAGTACCTATTCTGATGGGATCTTTTTTATCTTTACTTGTTTCCAGTTTCACAATTTCATAACAACGATTACAAAAGGCCACCATCCCCTGACAGTCAGCACTGCTGAAGGGACAGTGTCCTGTTTCATCTCGTCCATCTTCACACTCTGTCTTTAGGTTACAATCCATGTTGTGCTGAAAGATGGAATAGTGCTTCACTGAACAGTTCCACAAACCACTGGGTAGCCTGTGTGGTGCTTTACTTTGAGGGAAAAATGAAAGAAAGAACTGAAAACATGGTGTGTTCGTTTTCTTTATACATGTATCGCTCTCAAAAGAAGCAATGAATTGCGTGTCATTAAAATAGTACATCTGGGCAATCTCAGGTTCCCACTTCACCACATTCCAGATGTAAGTTCTGTCGTTATATCGTTGACATCCATGGCGACATTGATACAAAGCTATGTACATTTCATATGGTGACAGCTCTTTGAGACTGACCATAAATGAATGTCGCTCTGGTACATTTATTTCTTTCCACATGGTCCGTGTGTAATTCTTACTTGCATTTCTTCTGAGTGTGAAGTATCCAGATAATGGTGATATCATCACAAAAACCAACCCGGGTGCTTTGATGTTGAAAGTTCAGAAAGCCATTTTTTCCCAATACATGATAAATGATCAATTCACACAGCGATCAAACAACCGTGGGAAACACACACAATATGATGTACAATTGAAATTTGCCATATGTACATTGCTCCACTGTGTATAGCATGTAATCATAAGGGAGAAAACTGCATATTCAACCAATGAAAATTGTGATGAAAGTCATCACATCGAAGGAGACGTTTTTTTCGTGTGGCATTACACTTTAATTGAAAGAGGCAATTTTGTAAAATGCGTGGTTGCACGAGGCGCATGGGACGCTCGAGTGAATATTAATTTTATTTTTCATATACGGATGTTCAGGTGAGAGCTCAGGTAGATGCATACTCTTTGGCACAACTTGTTTGTCACTGAAGCAGTGCGGCCGTTCGGTTTACAATCACAGAGAACCTTGGCTCTGAGACCTAGTGCTCAGGTGAGAGTTGAAAAAAACAACTTAGAATATTTGTGGTGTTTATTTTATTTCATTGTTATAGCGTCGATGGAATGATTTGGATAAGTATATGTGCATCTGATGGTCGTTTTGCTTTTTGGTCTTTTAAAAAACGCAATGTTATTATATTATCATACTGTTTCTAAACTTGGCAGTAAGATTCATTTTTGTCAAAGTGTTTATGATATCATTGCTACTGTGACAGGGAGAAAAGAATATTTTGCTTACTTGATTTTACTTAATCTTTGTATCATTGTTAGAATTATTTCCACTGAGACTTTATTTTTAATGCTTAACGTGGGGACAGCCTTGAGATGGCCTTATTGGTCGGCGAGGGTCTAAGCACCATAATTTGATTTGATTCTTTGCAACGCTGTAATAATGGAGTATAAATTTGTAATATGTAATTACTAGTGCTTGCCTGGAAAAAAATATATGATTGGAGTCGAAAGACGGAAAGAGGCTAAAATATATTACTATTACGAAGACACTAGTTAAGGAATTATGAATTTATAACTGGTAAAGTAATGGTGAGGGTGATGTGTGACTGAACCTAGGGAAGTTAGTGAAATTGTACAGGGCACACACGCACCCACTCACACACATGTGACTTACGGGACTAACGGACAAGGCAAGACAATACGGAGACAAGCCTAAAACAAAGACGAACAAAATATTTTTATTTTGATTCAAAGAGCTTGTGGGTTGGTGCTGGGCCGAGACCCATCCGCGACAGCAGCAGCTGTGAAGAAAGCGCTGAGGAGCAGCCTGTGTCCTGGACCGAGCTAGGACTGGAGTGTAACGGACTCGTGAAGGACAAGAGTATTCCCGTTATGTGTTGTGCAGAGTGTTGTGTGTTGTTGCCCTTCATAGTCGGTATGAGTGTGTGAATGAATGTGTGAATCTTTTAAAATATAGTTGTTTTGTGTGTGTGTGTGTGTATGTTTTTGTGTGTGTGTTTTTTAAATAAATATTTGTAAAGATACCCGTCTCCTGTGTGATTGCTTTGCACGTGAACATGGCTGACTGAGAGGAGTGAGATCAGAATTTTTTCTGTCTTTATGATAGTTTATATAAACGGGTATGAATGGATGTCTTTACAAAAACAGTGGTCAGGTGTAGGTTAAGCCAGACCTTGTGTGAAGCCTCCATCAGTCAAGGCTGACCATGACCACGACACAACCAAGCTCTGCAGTTCTCGTGTGCAGCCAGTGTTTGGGAAGGTCTGGGAAAGTCCTTCCCTGCTGACCAAATCTTTGTCAGGTAAAAAAAAAGGTGATGTACTTAGGCTGTTGTCTACACTTCTCCTGGAGGAGAAGACCAAGTCTGCCGTGGACCTGTCAGCTGGAACACACTGACTGTGGGCAGACAGCTGCTGTAGGCGAAATAAGATGTCCGAGCAACAACTTTGCCAAAGATGCTAAGGAGGGCGGTGCCTCTGTAGTTGTTGCAATCACCTTTTTCACCATTGTTTATGACGATCTCAGTGTCCCACATGTCCTGCAGTACAGTTCCTTCCTGCCAGCACGTGGTGCACGGTGACAGCAGGGCGATTTTCAGTGCTTCATCAGGTCAGGGGGAATCCCGTCATTGTCTGGGTCCAGGATGTTGATGGCTGTGCTCAGCTCCTGTACCGTGACTCTGACGTCAAGGACTGAGGGACAAACAGTGTTGTGTCTGTGTAGAGGTGACTCTGACGTCAAGGACTGAGGGACAAACAGTGTTGTCCCTGTGTAGAGGTGACAATGATGTCAAGGACTGAGGGAGAAACACTGTTGTCCCTGTGTAGAGGTGCCAATGATGCCAAGGACTGAGGGAGGAACAGTGTTGTGTGAGTGTAGAGGTGACAAAGGTGTTCAGGACAGAGGGAGAAACTGTGTTTTGTCTGTGTATAGTTGACAATGGCGTCAAGGACTAAGAGAGAAACAGTTTTGTCACTGTGTAGAGGTGACAAGGGCTGAGAGAGAGAAACAGTGTTGTCCCTGTGTAGAGATGACAATGACGTCAAGGACTGAGGGAGAAACAGTGTTGTCCCTGTGTAGAGATGACAATGACGTCAAGGACTGAGGGAGAAACAGTGTTGTCCCTGTGTCGAGGTGACAAGGGCTGAGAGACAGAAACAGTGTTGTCCCTGTGCAGAGATTGGAGTAGTGTTCCATCCAGCTCTCCATCCACTGGCTTATGTATGTGATTACTTCCCCAGTGGAGGACTTGAGGTGAAGGGAAGGGGAGGTTGTGTTGCTCTTGACATGCCCCACATGTTGACAAGTGTATTCTGTATGTGAGGAAAGTTTATATACCCTTCCCAAGTATTATGAATTTACTTTAGTTGCATTTTCGTCCCGGCACTAAATAGATAACATAAACCGAACATGATACGAGTTTGTTTCGATTTACAAATGTTTAGGACAGTGTGCTCGTTTCTGCCACCTGGATGGCTATGTCCACCTCCAGTCTTTTGAGCTGGTCGTCATGACAGCTGTTTCCTGTTTTTCAGACAGGCAGCCTGGAGTCAATTTTGGACGTTTTTAGACAGGCATAGTAGAGTCATTCATGGAAGTTTTCTGACAACCACCCTTGAGTCAATTGTAGACGTTTTCAGACAGGCATTGTGGAGTCATTTATAGACATTTTCAGACAGGCACTATGGAGTCACTTATGGACGTTTTCAGAAAGGCACCATGGAGTCATTTATGGACGTTTTTAGACAGGCAATGTGGAGTCACTACAAAAGATCCTCGGCATAAAGTGGCAAGACAGGGTCTCCATCCTCCAGGTCCTAGAGAGGAGTGGCCTGCCCAGCATTGAAAGCTTGCTGATCCAGTGCCAACTACGTTGGACAGGACAAGTTGTCCACATGACAGACAGCAGGATCCCGAAGATACTTTTGTATGGCCAGCTGAATGAAGGCCACCGTGAACTTGGAAGACCCTACAAGCACTTCAAGGACACCTTGAAGACAAACCTCAAAGCCTGTGACACGGACATCGCTTCCTGGGAAACTGATGCCCCTGACCGCTCTCGCTGGAGGATGCTTTGCTCTAGTGGCAAAAAGACGTTTGAAAACAAGAAAACGCTGGCCATTAAGGAGAAGCGTGAGCGAAGGAAGCAGGGCTCAGCTTCTGGAGACGTTTTCCCTTCCAACACCTGTGGGAAGTGCTGCACATCCAGAATCGGCCTCTTCTCCCATATGAGGACACACACTGACAGATAAGCCTGCCTGCCTACTCATCCGTCGGTCTGACGGGGGAACTCCATCATCATGGAGTCATCTATGGACGTTTTCAGACAGGCACCCTAGAGTCATTTATGGACGTTTTCAGACAGGCACCCTAGAGTCATTTATGGACGTTTTCAGACAGGCACCCTAGAGTCATTTATGGACGTTTTCAGACAGGCACCCTTGAGTCATTTATGGACGTTTTCAGACAGGCACCCTAGAGTCATTTATGGACGTTTTCAGACAGGCACCCTAGAGTCATCTATGGACGTTTTCAGACAGGCACCCTAGAGTCATTTATGGACGTTTTCAGACAGGCACCCTAGAGTCGTTTATGGACGTTTTCAGACAGGCACCCTAGAGTCGTTTATGGACGTTTTCAGACAGGCACCCTAGAGTCATTTATGGACGTTTTCAGAGAGGCACTATGGACTCATTTATAGGAAAAAACAAATAAACTGCATGCTTGAAAAACAACCAAGAAAAAAAGAAAAGAAAAAAAGAGGGTGGCACTGTAGTGTAGCGTCGCGCTCTCCCTACAGAGAGCAGCCCGAATTTCACACAGGGAAATGTGTTGTGATAAAAAGAAATACAAATACAAATACAAAATTTATGGATGTTTTCATACAGGCACCCCAAAGCCATTTATGGACGTTTTCAGACAGGCATTATGGAGTCATTTATGGACGTTTTCAGAAAGGCATTATGGAGTCATTTATGGACGTTTTCCGATAGGCATTATGGAGTGATTTAAGGACGTTTTCATGCTTGCTAGTCATCAATTTCGGAATCTTTCAAGTTCCCAGTATTAGAGGTGAACACTGGATCAGAAGTAGAACACCTAGCCGATTCTGTCACACTGTCTGTCTGCTGTTTGGATGGTTCCCAATGGCAGACAGTGGCAGTTTCGGCAAACCCCCTCACTGTCCACTCAGTGATGTTGTCCTCCCATTTCTTTCACTGTCTGCCTCACTCCCTTTCCCCTGCACTGTTACCTGATGGTCTTAGAACCTGCCAGACCATTGTCACTTGGCCATAACATCTCACGTTTCTGTTTTTTCACTGTCTTCAGTAGGTCTTCATGTCAACCAGCATGCTCTCTGGTGGCTTTCCTGACTTCTTCAGTAGTGTAGTCCCTCTACAGGATGCCAAGGAATCCTACACATGTTATATAAATGCCAGTTGGCCAAGTGATGTCCACATAGGGTAGGTTCCGGTCACTTTCTCCTCCAAAAGTAATTTCCACCTTACACAGATGTGGGCTCTACTGATCTGACTGCTTCATCACGTTCAAAATGATCAAAGAAATGATTATTGAGGAGTTTTCAAAACTTTGTGCAGCAAAGTTTGTACATTTAGACAAAGATCAACGACAATGTTTTCCCCTCCTTCTCTCAAGTTTCTTCGTTTCTGATGCAATTGTAAATAACAAACAAGAAGTACACATAATATCATACCAACAAACAAGAAGTAAAAAAAAAAAATTCAAAAAATCACGCCAACAAACAACAAAAAAGGCAAGGCCTTCAAGACTCACTTGTGATGCACACCTTAAGAAAAAAAAAAAGTTTGTTATTCAGTATCCTCTTTAAAACATTCATATGCAGTAAACCCGTCAATGATTATTTAAGAAATTATTTTATTTCGGTGGTAAAAGAGACGTTGCCATCGCGTCAGGCTTTGCAACATGTTCTGTCAAGATCTGAACTGACCAGTGCCATGTAGACGAGGCAGTGAAACGGTTGTTTCAAATTTTCTTTTCTCTTCATTCTTGTTATTCAGTGTCTAATTTAGCATATCTATATGCAGTAAACATGTCAATAATGTAGTCAGTGTTACTGTATGTGTTCTGTCTAGAATGGTTAGTGTCACTGTATGTGTTCTGTCCAAAATGTGTATTTCATTGCTTTTAATTGCGAACAAGAAAAACGAGGACATAGCGTATCCTCATCAGACAATCAGGAAGCTGCAAAGAGGTAACAGCGGTTTTCGGAATGCGGACCGAGCATCAACGAAATAAACTGTTAACGATTCGGAAATACGACTGAATTCAGGAGACTTACAACCTATTATTGGCATGACTGTGAAGATTTTTTTCCAACTATTTCTAAGCCAAATTTGGTATTGGCATACATAGTGTTTCCAGAGCACACACACACACACACACACACACACACACACACACACACACACACACACACACACACACACACACACACAACCAACACCGGGTTATAACATAGACTCAAGTTTACACAAGTGAGTCAAAAAGTAAAGAACACACAATATCACGCCAAACAAGTAAAGAACACACAGCATCACGCCAATGCTGCTTACTTCCTATCAGCCAGTACACCCGTGAATATAAAGAACAGAGCACGCTGAGCAAACTAGATGTGTTGTTAAAATGAAAGATTTTCGAAGGATTCCATGCCTAAATTATAACAGTAACAGGTAAACGAAAAGCATGTGCTGCCAGATCACACACACACACACACACACACACACACACACACACACGTGAGCGCGAAACAAATAACACTGTCACACACACACACACACAGTCACAGACGGACGCACATGCACAAACATTCACATGCTTCCACTTCAGTGTTTCCTTATAGAAGATTTATTGCTTCAAGTCGTACACACACGCCAAATGCACGCTATAAATTCCACTGAAAATACTTTATGACCTGACTCTTTATTTTTGAAATGTAGGAGTATATATATATATATATATATATATATATATATATATATGTGTGTGTGTGTGTGTGTGTGTGTGTGTGTGTGTGTGTGGTGAGAGAGAGAGAGAGAGAGAGAGAGAGAGAGAGAGAGATGACACGTGGGAATGACACATTGAGACTGAAAACCTGATGCAACATAACAATCTTCCCAGTTAGGCAGCTATGCTGTAATGCAGAAGATGTTTTTTTCTGTGTTGAACTGACGAGTTGGGTTCAGAGCTGGCTGCATGAGTGTTAGTCGTGCAGAGGCAAAGATTACATGGCGTTGTTTTGCTTGTGGCATACGCGACCTCTGCTGTTTGATTCTGTGAAAGAATAACCTGACATGTTGCTGTATGTTTCTGTGAATGAATAACCTGGTGTGTTGCTGTTTGTTTCTGTGAATGAATAACCTGACGTGGCTGACTGGGGTGCTCTCGGCTGCAGGGTGACAGTGTCTTGACTGATGTTTGTGGTCAACATGTGATTGGCCAAGAATCTGACGGAGAGTGTCTTTCTTTATGTGCCCAGGCCATTCACTTGACGGTCACACACACACATACACACACACATGCACGCAATGATACATGCTGTTTTTACATACTCTCTCTCTCTCTCCATCTCTCTTGCATACACACACACACACACACACACACACACACACACACACACACACAATTTCATTCAACTCCTATTCCAAAAGTAATGACAAGCCAAACACGAAGCCTATCTGTGTCAGTAACTGCACCAGCCAGCAACGTGGAAAAACTCGTCTGCTAAAAAGTAAACAAAGAACGCTCGCCGTTTTCAAGGCATCTCATTGACAGTAAAAATCATCGATTACCCTCTGAATCAACTTACGATATCAAGGTTATGGATCATGTAGTGTCAATATAATCAATCGACTTACGGACAACAACAAAATTAAATGTTTATCTATGTTTTCCTTCAAATATCAGTGTTTCCAAAAATAGATCTCACTCGTCAATGGATACCTGCTCATTGTTCCTTCGATTCGGTGCTTCTCGCCGCCATTTTGCCTGAGATCGATGTTGACTCGTGCTGTATATTTTCGTCAATTGCTTGCCAACATGAGCTTATCAGAGTCCGAAACAGAACGATTGTTCGACAGTGATGATTCTTTCACCATTCCTGACCCTGACGATTATTATGATTGGTCGGGTTTGGAGAATCAACCACCGAATCGAAGGAACAACGAGCACGTATCCATTGACGGGAGCGGCGAGAAAGTAAAGGTGAGGTGTGGGCGAGTCAAACATTTATTTCCACACTGTTTTATCAGTTAAGGTTA
Source organism: Babylonia areolata (assembly GCA_011634625.1). Lineage (NCBI taxonomy): Eukaryota > Metazoa > Mollusca > Gastropoda > Neogastropoda > Buccinidae > Babylonia > Babylonia areolata. The sequence goes on along the minus strand of JAAQRG010093406.1, from coordinate 4,474 downwards.
AATTTCATATCTGACGCTTCAAAACCTCATTTTTATTCAAATACAAAGCTGTTCTAGAGAAAATCAGGTAACTGCCCTTAAAAAAAAAAGTGGACTAAGCCAACCAGTCAGCCAGCCAGCTTATCGTTCATGTGGGAACGAAGCTTACAGAGACAAATTGTTAAGAGTGAACCAACACCCCTAGTCCCATGCCTCCACCTTCCTCCCATTCCCTCCCCCCACCCCCACCCCACAGTCCACATGTAGTTATGACCATCAGATTGTCATGAAGCCACCCCCAAGAGAAGACTCACATCACTGTTCAGTTTGACAAGTGCAACAGCCTAGTGGTTAAAGCAATGGACTTTAAAATCTGTGGGTCCCAGATTCGAATCCCTGTGTCTGGTGGGTAAAAGGAGGAGATTTTGCTGATCTCCCATGATGGTACCTGAACCTCATTCGTGTGTATGCACACGCAGAAGATCAAATTCAATATGCACGTTAAAGATCCCGCAATCCATGTCAGAGTTCGTTGGGTTATGGAAACAAGAATATACCCGACATACAACCCCCCGAAAACGGAGTAGTATACACGGCGGGGTTAAAACAGCTATACACGTAAAAACCCACTTGTGCATAACAGTGAACATGGGAGTAGCAGCCCACGAACGAAAAAAAAATGCTAAGTTGGTGGAGTTCAGCGCTGCTTGTTCTGAGTCAGTATATGCTGGACACCACGTGCTAAGCACCGCACTGATGACTGCTGTTGTCTTATCTCTCTCCACACGAACGGCGAAAGAGACAACGTTAACAGCGTTTCACCCCAATTACCATCATCAAAATATTGCAAGCGGAAGGCTCTTATACTGAAGACGTGAATGTTGACAAAGAATACCACAATTCTGACGACGGAAGCTAAAGGTTGGGTCATTTAGACACCCACTGAACATCCGAGGGGTCTGTGTAGAGGAGAAGAGAGGACTGGCCGTACTGAGTGAGTTATCCTGGACCCATAATAAAGAATTCCGTCACGCCCTGCCAATGCTGTTCTGTGCGTCTGTCCACAGCAGAGCTTTGGCTGAAACCCAGCACAGGTATAGGAATGGAAAGAACACAGAACTTGGGGTCACGATGAAAGGTGACAATGAGTGACCATTGAATTTGAGACAGTATTTTTATTTTTTTTATTTTTTTTAATTTTTTTTTTCACGAGCATGTTGTTGTGAAATGGCCTCTGAAGACTGTGATGACGTAATAACGACCATGTGGTGGATGCCATCACGGGACTGACTAAATTTTGAACACGAGGTACAAGTCTCTCAGTTGTTTATTTCTACTGTCAGATTCTTGTTTGGACATGGATAAGAAAACGTCACACAAGTAGCATGAATGACGACAATGAAACATGACGTAAAGTTAACGACGCACACAGCTTATTTACTACTCATCAGTTCCTAATAGTTGCACTATTGACTTCTGGTGTTCGGGAACGGTGTTCAAAGACGAAGCTGCAGATATTTTAGCTCTGTGCCCGAGTGTTCCGGTGAGAATATAATAACTTGTGGATTTATTTTTTATATAGTATTTAGTGTTGGTAGAGTAATGATATCACAAAATCATACTTTCAAACTTGATCGTAAAGATTTCTTGTTCAAGTTGATGTCAAAGCTTCAGGTCATTTCTGAAAGTGACAAGGACAAAAGTATATTAAGCCTGATGTTTGCTTTTAGTTGATTGAGATACATCTATATATCGTGGGCTAACATCCCTGTTGGCCCATGCTTTCTCGCAATCCCATGCTTTCTTTCACTTTACCAGAAAGCCTGGCTTGTTAGAAAGTGTGGTCATTCCCCTCCCGTGCTTTCTCACATATTGCGTAAAAGCGTTGGAAGCCATTTGATTTTTTTTTGATTTTTTTTTTCCAAAACATGTCCATTGTCATGAGGGTTGGTTTCTTGTCTATTTCCGGACAAAAATCTTAGAGACAAATGAGAAAGAGAACGAACGAACGAAGTTTTTTATTGAGGGAAGTGGAATAAGCATACATGTGTTTTTTTTCATCCAGCCCTCAGGGCAAATGGAAATTGAAAATGAATCAAAACATCCACAAAGTAGCAAAGAGATGAAGAAATAAAGACATGACATTTACATTCACATTTAAACATGTACATCTACATAATAAACATGTACATTTACATAATCACGATACAAACATCATCATGTCATGAAGGAAAAAGATCAAACCATCCCCCCTAAAAAAACAACAACAAAAAAACAAAAACAAAAAAAAACCAGCCCCTCCCAAGCCTCCCCCCCCCTACCCCCCCAAAAAAAGTATTCAGGACACTGATTGTGGTTGTATATCATTAAGTAGTGCGATAGCGGTTAGACATACAATTAAACTATATATGCGTATTCAATAAGATAAAGTCAAGTTAAGTAGGATTGTTGACATATTTGTCCATAAGGTGTGTATGGTAATGTTTTTTGAATTCTTGAATGCTTTTCTGAACATTAAGATTGGATGAAATATTGTTCCATAAACAGCCTCCTGAATAAATGAGACTGGATTTAAACAGATCTACTCTTGGAATGGGGATCTTAATCTTGTTGGTCTGGCGGACTAGCGTGGTGGGAAATCTATCTCTCAAAGATGGAGCATAATTAGACATGATTTTAAAAATAAAAACTGCTTTGTTGTATTCAAGTTTAAGCTTTAGGGGAAGAATATCTAAATCTCTGTAGTCGTCAGCAGTCAGTGATGAAGATTTCAGAAGGATTAATTTAAGAGCTCGTCTATGCAGACTTAGTAAAGGTTTTAGTATATTATCGCTAGCTGAATCCCAGAGTGTTGACGCATAGTTAATATGTGATTCAATATAAGCAAAAAAGAATAATTTTCTACAATGCAAATCAAGAAAATGTTTAATTCTGGAAAGCTGATAAATCTTTTTGGATAGGGTTTTGCATAATGACATAATATGACTGGACCAAGATAAATTGTTATCAATGGTGACTCCAAGAATTTTATGATTATCAACTTCTTCTATTGGATGACCATTAATGGAAAAGGGTGGAAGGTTGTGTGAAAAGAGAGAGACAGATAGAGAGAATGAGACACAGAGAGACACAGATAGTGTGAGACAGAGACACAGAAAGAGAGAGAGAGAGTGAGATAGAGAAAGACAGAGGGAGAGAGGGAGACAGAGAGAGACAGAGACAAAGTACAGAATGATCATATATTTTACTGTGCCGATCGATATGCAGTGAGCTTCTTCTATTCGTTCGGTGATATGATGATGATGATGATGATGATGGAGTCTCCCGTCGGACCGACGGATGAGTAGCCAGGCAGGCTTTTTGACGGTGTGTGTCCTCATATGGGAGAAGAGGTCGATTCTGGATGTGCAGCACTTCCCACAGGTGTTGCAAGGGAAAACGTCTCCAGAAGCTGAGCCCTGCTTCCTTCGCTCACGCTTCTCCTTAATGGCCAGCGTTCTCTTGTTTTCAAACGTCTTTACATCACTGGAGTACAGCATCCTCCAGCGAGAGCGGTCAAGGGCATCAGTTTCCCAGGAAGCGATGTATATGTCACAGGCTTTGAGGTTTGTCTTCGGTGATGTGCAGTAAGGCTAAATTACATAAAATGAAATAAAGACATATAAAAAATCAGAATGAAGATGATACATGAACAATTAAAATCTTAAGATCATCGATACCCTAACACCATCTTTTTGAGATTCCATTTGGCAAAAAGAGTGGCCTGGGTAGTTAAAGGAAATGTTTCGGACACAAAGGAAAACAAGAAAAAAAAAATTCCAACAACAACAAAAAACACACAAGCAAAAACAAAGAAGAAAAAAAAAACCCAAAACACGGGAGTTATGAAGATATACTTAAACAATACACTATTTTTCTGTTTTGTGACGTACATGTCAAAGCCAGTAATTGAACAATAAAGGGAAGTAACTCTCTCCATTTAAAAGGTACACTGTTTCAAGTCAGTGCTGCTTATGCTACTAAATTCAGCAAGCACAAAGGAAAACCAAAGGTACACAGGAACAGACCCAGACACTTCCCTAAAGAAGGAAGCTCCGGACTCGTCCTTATACCCATCATCTGACATGTGCACACAGCAGCAATGACATGAGAAATGACTATGTGAACTCAAATCAGCTTCCAAGTCTCATTTTCTTTCATTTCGAATAAAAAAATCCACCGAGAAACCATGCATTTGTTCTGTATTGTCTGTATGATACGTGTAGCATGTTCAAGACTGTAAGTCTTCAGTTTCGATCCAGTTATAGAACGCTTCTAAAGTCGGAGGTAAGGATCTGGGAGAACACAAAGTAAAATTATTTAGCATCTGTTTTCCAAAAAACATAAATTTTGAATATGGGCCAGGCTGACCAGACCCCATCCCATATTCTCCAAGACTGCCCCCTGTATGAGAAGATGCGGCAGCAGTCCTGGCCTGGGGGTGCTGACCTCAACA
>JAAQRG010093332.1:0-38685 GCA_011634625.1 Babylonia areolata | reverse complement strand
AAGCTTTTGATATAATCAATCACTCCTTGTTACTACGTAAATTAGAAGCTTATAAATTACCACCAGAGTATATTCACCTTATACAATCTTTTCTTTCTGATAGGAAGCAGTTAATAGCAATAAATAATCAAACCTCAAATTTTACATCTATTAATCATGGAGTACCACAGGGATCCATCTTAGGACCAATTTTATTCTCCACTTATGTTAATGACTTACCTTGTTATATGAAATCTAAATGTGAAATGTTTGCAGATGACACATCCTTACATTCAAGCAATTCAGACGCCAGTAAACTAACTAATGAACTCCAAGATGATATTCAGAAACTTAATGACTGGACACACTTGAATCACATGTCCTTGAATGCTCAGAAAACGAAGTGCATGTATGTATGTGCACGACAAAAAAGACAAAAAAATGAAACATAACTTCAAACCACTATTCCTAGGCGTCAATAAAATTGAAGAGGTAGATTCACATAAAATTCTGGGTGTCATTATTGATAAAGATCTATCTTGGACTGATCATACGAAGTGCTTAAGTAAACGTCTCTCAAATAGAATACTTCAACTAACAAAAATCAAAAAGATCCTTAATGTTCATTCACGAAAGCTCTTTTTCTGTGCACATATTTTGCCAGTAATCGATTATGCATCAACTTTATGGGACAGCTGTAGCCTCACAAACTTGAAGTTTATTCACCGTATGTATAAAAGAGCACTGAAAATAGTATTGTTGAAACTGAACTCTCTGACCCCAATGGACTATAAACAACTTAATATATTATCCTTTCACAACAGGCTGTACTTCAACAAAGTTGTTTGCATGCATAATGTTATGTATGGAAATGCTCCAAAAAAGATTGCAGACACATTTAAAACTAATGAACACAGACACAACCACATGTTCTGCATACCCAGACCAAGAAACAACCTTTACAAATCCAGCTTTCTGTATTCTGGTGGAAAATTATGGAATAATCTCCCACTCACTCTGAAAAGTATCGTAAATAAAAACGTGTTTAAGAAAAATCTGAAGAATCACCTCATTGAAAATAATTAACAGTAATACAAATTTTGACCTGTTAGTCTAATATTCCTATTAATTGTGAAATGTTTTGTATATGCTTGTGTTGGCAAGGATTTTGCTCTAAATGGGGGAACATGTGCATGTGGGTGGGATGGGCATGGTGTAATTGTGTCCGAGAATTTGTATTCAGTGGTGTGTGTGTGTGTGTGTGTGTGTGTGTGTGTGTGTGTGCGTGCGTGCGTGTGTGTGAAATGGAAATGCAATTTTGTATTTCTTTATCACAGTATTCTTGTATATATATATATATGCATTTTGTTGTTGTTGTTGCTCTTCTTCTGCTTGTTTCTCTCTCTCTCTCTCTCTCTCTCTCTCTCTCTCTCTCTCTCTCTCTCTCCCCTAAATTTTTTCTTCAATTTTTTTTCATTTTTTCCCCTTCTCTTTAATTATTATTATTATTATTATTTTCATTGATGGCTTGATGTAAAAAAGCAATTGTTGCTTATTCAATTTACCATCATGAAATAAAATCTTGACTGGACTTGACTTGACTTGACACACGCGCGCCCGCGCGCACATGCCATCAATAGATGATGAGAGAGAGAGATCACATGAACTCATCCCCGGAAAACTCTCTCCTCCTCCCCCCCCTCCCCCCCCCACCCACACAAACAGAATGACAACACACACACACACACACATAAACACACACACACACCACGCGAAAACCCAGCTGAAGTCGGAATTTATCATTTTTTACATTTGTATACCTTCTACATATTTTTTTTTCTTTGTGCCCGAGGAGTAAAATGGAGAAATCCGCTCATGAAAAAACACATATTTGTGTGCCTGTGACTTAAAAAAAAACACCCCAAACCCCAAGAATTATCCTGAATATCTGCGTGCGCGTGTGTGTAAAAAGCAGCTGAAGTTCTTTTTGTTGAGCTCAGAGAACTTTGATCCAAAGGGAGAAGGGAGTGCGGGGGTCGCGTGGGTGTGTGTGTGTGTGTGTGTGTGTGTGGAGGGGGTGGGGAGGTGGGGGGCGTTTTATGAGACATGTATATGCAAGGTACTCTACTTTACAGTTATGAATTAATATCCATCTGTAGAATGCAGCCGTGGACCACATGATTAACACCAGGAGGCGATTGTACGGGTGATCCTGCCATATCGGATATCCGACATTGCTCTCAAGCTGGTGTTGAGTGATTCTTGCCTGTACTACTTCTATCCTGCATGGCCATTAAGATTCAGGCACACACGCTGACTCAAGATGATTTAATGCAGTAGGCCATACCTGTGACCATGTCGTTGAGGTGAGAAAATTGACAACATAACCTAAAGGGAAACACAAAGAGCAAAGTTCGGTGAACAATACTTCTGGATATCAGTACACATCCAAACATCAGCCCCAAACATGCGCTCTTAGCAGTGTTGTTCACGGATTTGCATGTTCATTATCACACGCTCACACAAATACTAGCTCGCGCACTCTGCATACCAAACTGAAAACGTGATATCTAGACAATAACCCTTTTTTCAAACATTTGAGGACTAAAATTGGTGACAAGAGAGAGAGAGCGAGGAAACGAGACGATGGCAGAGAGAGACAGCGACAATGGCAGAAGGGGACTGAACTTTCCCTCATTCCCACACCTTATCTCCCAACACCGAGCAGAAACCCCAAGATATCATTTATCTAATAATGTCTCTGGTTCAGTCAGAAGCCTCGTAAAGGCTGAAAACACGTGAAAAACAGTGGTGGTTTTTTGACTCATTTGTGTAAACAAAGTGAGTCTATGTTTTGACCCTGTGTTCGGTTGTCTCTCTCTCTCTCTCTTTCTCTCTCTCTCTCTCTCTCTCTGTGTGTGTGTGTGTGTGTGTGTGTGTGTGTGTGTGTGTGTGTGTGTGTGTCTGTGGTGAACTTTAACATTGACATTTTCTCTGCAAATACTTTGTCAGTTGACACCAAATTAGGCATAAAAATAGGTCATCTTGTTTAAAACAATATTGCACCTCTGGGATGGGCACAAAAAATAAAAAAAGAAGCCAAATTATATGCAAACTGCATTTACTGTTATATTTATATTTTCTTATTCTCTAAACTTGGCACTTTGATCTGATATACTGACACAACAACAAGAGCAGTCATTATTATCATTTTTTGTTCAAACAGGAACTTCTTTTGCTAAGCATGGAAGTTTTATTTATTTTGCAAACGTTTTGGTGCATTTAGTAAAAAAGGGAAATTAATCTGTAATTAATGCTAGGGGACTTAATTTGCTTTAAACTGATCTTTCTCATCTTAAACATTTCATTTTGAAATTATACTCAATACATAAAAAGCTTGTGTGTTTTACTCTCAGTGTACAGGGCTTTCACTATGTTCATTTGCCCAAGTGGTCTTTTTTCGGAAAATACTAAAATCAATACGACGAGTGGACTTTACAGATCTGTTGGCTGAGCCCTGAAGGTCATGGGCAAAAATCAATTGCGTACACATATTTATACACATTCAAAGCGCGTGGTCATATTCTTCGCGAACGCGAACGACGCCATTTTGTTTCAAGTTGTTGACCTGCCCGTTCAATCCTATATTCAATGGACGATACACGATAACATGTGATGGAAAGTTAGAGAAGGAGACTGTTAAATATCTATTCAGAGAAAGATTTGTGAACGCTTCATCACTTACTGGATTATGCCCCAAACTGCCATAAAAATATCCACAGAATCAGTCGGAATTCACAGTTAAAAATTGTAAACCATGTGAGTTAATACCCTTGAATTGATGAAACGAAAAAATTTCCATTCTTGACTTTTCTCAAAATAAAGTCCTTTTCACTTCATACGACGTTTAGAAATACTTGTACTTGGCTCTACATGTTATTAGTTTAACAAAATACTAAATTTTCATATCAACTTTAAAACTATAAATCTAGAATGAACATAAAAGAGAAATTAAATCGACCATGTCATACTACATTCCCGGCGGGTGTAACTAAACTTGCACATCGATCCAGAGAAAACGGTAAATGTTGCAGTGTGACTGCGGCAATAGCCGCGTCTCCTTTACCGCGGACTTACAGAGAATTTTTAATTGTCCTTAAAGATTTTTCGAATGCCCAAGAGCATCCCGGAAGAGCGTGACAAGCCCCCCCCTCTAGAGGTACTGCCCCTCCTATGCACCCCCTAACCCCAATATCATAGTAATATTGTATCCAAGCGCTCTGCTGGCTTCATTGACTGTTTACCACACAAGCAATAGCAGACGCCTTTTTCACAACTAACATACTGGCCTTTCAATGACTCAGGCATAAGGCATGCCCCATTCCAAATCTGAATAATTGTTGCCCATTCTTAACTGCTCTGAACATGTATTAATTCAAATCTAGGTATCGTTTGCTGCAATATTATATTTGTTGTGCTTACACACACACTTTAATCAGTTAGAGGCATTTTTGATTTCAGTTTAATTGTTCGTCAGTGTAAAGATTTCAACTGATGCTAAGCTTACGTCATTTTGTCCTTCTCTTCCCACATAATGCTACAGTTACAATTCTGTATGTGACTGCTGTTGGAAACCAAAACCACACTATTATAGTGTTTGGATGAGAATAGATCAGGTTTTCAGAAGATACGAAGCCAGTTTTCATTGTTGACACTTAACGACAATCACTCCACACCTAGCGTTGCTTGACGACTTTGGCTGTGTTGAAAACTGTGTTTCTGTACACACCGTATTTAATCAAATATCTCTTTTGTCGGATCAGTAGACTACAAGTATCATATACTGACAGAATTCTCGAATTTCCATCTTTAAATCTATTCCATTTTTATTTGCCTACGTTAAACTGATTTAACGCAGTTTGTAATTTTCCGCGATGATCTCGCTAAAACTGACCTTTCCAGGTGACTTAAATTAAGATTATAATTTTATATTAAATAATCAACACTTTATTTTATACTCATTAGAAAGTAGGTGTTGAGCTGTTTCTTTTGCGATCAATCCGACTTAAAGCAGTTGAGGAATCATTTAGAAATCTATTACTGAACACCTTGTAACAAACACAATTCTAATCAAATCTGGTCCGATTTGAGCTGATTTGCTTCGCAGCACACGTGGGCGTCATTGTAGTTCGCTTAACTTGCATAAATAGCCACAGCAGGTGATGACTGGTCACTTTTCACCTGGCCAGTCACTGGCTAGAGCCTGCTCTCTCTCTCTCTCTCTCTCTCTCTCTCTCTCTGTGTCTCGCTGTGTTGCAAGCAGTATGTGTTGCTGCAAAGACCAGTTTCATTGCCATATCGCTGCAAGTACTGTCTGCAAAATGTGCTGATGATTTGTAAATTGTATACTTCAACACAGTATTGTGTTCATATGAATATGTTGATAATGCCTTAGTTTGGTTTACTTCAGTTATTGCTTTGACATGTAGTCACAGCTTGGCTATGATTGATCTAGAAAATCGTCATGTCGTCATATGCTTGTAGCAGTATTCCATTTCATTCCTTTCAACATCACTGATTTAGTGAAAGTACACTGACAGTACAGATTTAAGTAAAGCTCATACTGTGTCAAAGTGACTCAAATGAATCAGTTATTATGTAGCACTATACTGGAGTAAGCCGTATTGGAGAAAGCTAAATTACAACATAGAACCGCCATGTGCAGACTTCGCATAAGTGCACATGATCTCCAAATAGAAAGAGGCAGATACACAGGCACAAAAAAAAAACATGCAAGAAAATACAAAACATGTGATGTATTAGAAGATGAATATCATATTGTAGACAAAAAGATATGAATACTTACGAAAAGTTTTCTTAAAAGATATAAAGTCTGGTGGTCAATGTGGCGACCACCCGTCCATATCGTCGTTGCGGTCGTCTGGTGGTCTACACGGCGACCACCCGCCAACATCGTCGTTGTGGTCAGCTGGCAGTCAACACGTCGACCATCCGTCAACATCGTCATCTTGTGGAAGGCATGGCAACAATTCATCAACATTGTCGGAGCAGTTAGCTGGAGGTAAACGCAACGACCTTCCATCAACATCATCAGTGCAGGCAGCTGGTGGTCAGCGTGGCAACCATATCCTAACATATTAACTGTTTAGTTTGTAAGCAAAAGCTAATGACCTTTTGTATTCAAATGAAATGTGATATATGGCGAAAACAAATAAGAAAAATATTAATTGTGAAATTTTTTTTCATGCAGTGGAATTGCAGATCCATTGCTTCTAATCTAGATTATCTACGTGAATATCTTGGTCAAAATAACCACCAAGTTTTACTTTTACAGTCCTTAAATGTAACTAAAGGTATTACCTTCTTTAAAAGGATACTATTTTCCTCCTTTGTATCACACAGACCATTCTGAAAGGGTTACCACGGCACTGTATGTCCAGTGTGGTCTTAATTATGAATTCATTGCCTCCCCTGTTCCCGAAGATATTGTTGATGTTTCAGCTACAGGTGCCAAGATTAAGATAAATGATTTAGTCATAAATTTCCTTTCTGTTTATTTTAAAGATGGTCCTTATGATTCAAACTCAAACTGGCTTCTGAATTTAGTAAAAGAAAATGAACAATGGGTTGTCGGTGGAGACTTTAACGCTCATGCTCCCTTTTGGGAAAATAATTGTCAGTCGGTTATTAATTCTCGTCTCGTTGAAAATCTAGTAGAGTCCTCTCTATATCTTTTAAATGATGGCAGTATAACAAGAATTCCTGATGTATCAAGCCACAAGGCTACATCAATTGATTTGACACTTGTTACATCAGACTTAGCAACAGTTAGTACCTGGGTTGTAGAAGATGATGCACTAGGCAGTGATCATTTACCAATTATTCTTAAACTTCATAAAAAATCTAAAACTAACGATGTAAGTAATGATGCAATACCAATGTTCCACTCCGAACAGGCTGATTGGGGAAACTATCAATCCTTACTTTCAAGCCAAAACTTAGATAAAATTGAGGATTTAGACGTTGATATATTTTATGAAAACATTACTAAAACAATCATTGATGCAGCTGAATTATCAATTCCAAAAAGAACACCCACCAGAAAAGGAAAGCATAGTGGTAATATTTGGTGGAATCAAGCGTGTGCACAGGCTGTTGAACTTAAAAAGAAGACTTTCAAACAATGGTTAAAGGATAGTAAGGAATTAAAATATAAGCTTTTTATTAATCATATTTTTATCACAATAATAAGTTAGCCTCATCAATATTGGAGAAAATTATATTGATGAGGCTAACTTATTATTGTGATAAAAATATAATTATTCTGATTGCACAGGCCGGATTCAGAAAGGGCAGATTTACTTTAGATCACCTAGTAAAACTAACAAAAACATAAAACAACAGTTTTCAAAGAGAAAGAGTGTTTTGGACACGTTCTTTGTACAAAAAGCTTATGACTGCATTTGGCATGCCAGATTACTGTTTAAGCTACAGAACATTGGGTTAAGTGGCAATGTATGCAGGTATATATTTTGACAGAAGGAAGCATCATCACTAAAGTTGGGCAATCATTGTCATCTTCAAGATCAATTAACATGGGTATTCCGTAAGGCTATATAATTTCCCCACTTCTGTTCAGCATAATGTTATATGATTTGCCAAAATAATTGCCTAAATCTATAAATCTCGCCCAATACGCTGATGATGTAGCAGTTTGGATGAACGTAACTTTGCGAAAGAAAACGGGCTTGCGTTATACCAATCACATTAACAATTTATATCAATCAGAACTTGACAAATTAAACATTTATATGAAAGATAATGGATTACAGTTTTCAACTGAAAATACACTCATGATACTTTTTAATAATGGTGCTGAATCAAGAAAGCTAGCATCGGCAAACTATGTAATTAGAGCAAATGCTACAGAAATTTCTGTCAAAATTGAGATTAATATACGGTCTGACAAACTTTTTTCGAAAGTAGCGAAACAGAACAGAAATCTAGAAAGTATTTCTACATACGTGTCAGATACTATTAATCAATCAAATGTTGATCCACAAAATGTTGCTCCGATTATGAGCACTTCGCCAGTTCCGTTATGGGAATTAACGGGAGCAGCTTTTGACATTCAATATTGTGACATTAAGAAAGATGAAAATCCCAGTATACTAGCTTCTCGAGTCAAACCACACTTGTCTGAAACATACCCCCACCACTAAAAATATATTCAGACGGTTCTGTTTTAGAGAATCAGTTTGCTAGTTCTGGATATGCAATTCCTGCTTTGAAAATTGAACAGTCATATCATATTGGAAAGGGCTTCTTTTACAGCTGAATTAATTGCCGTTCTTATGGCATTAACATATCTAATTGATCTGCCCCTAAACTTGATTAATGTTTTATTTTGTGTCAATTCCAAATCAGTTCTGCAGTCTATCAAATCAGGTTGTACGAACATTAATTATGACATCATTTTTGAAATAAGATTTTTGATTCACTGTATTCAAATGAGAGGAACTAATTGAAATGTGGTGGATTCCTTCACACGCTTTTCTCTAATGAACGTGCAGATCATCTTGCAAAGCTTGGAGCTAAAAACGCTTTAAATACAATTGAACTTCCTCATCGTTTATCATCATCTGAAATGTGTAATATTGTTGAAAGAAATATGCAAAATTCCTTTTTGTCTTTAGAAGTTAACACTTCTGCCTTATTAAATGCTAAAAGAACTGGCAGGGCTGTTAAGAGCATGGCATTTAGGTTGTTACTAAATGCCTCATACACAAAATATTGTGAAAATATTGAATGCATTTGCAAGGGACGTTTAACGGTAGAGCACGTTTTAACCAGCTGTTTAGTAATGAAACCTTTTTTGCCTCCAGAAATTACGGAACACGTGTTACCAGTTTTGGAAAAAGTTATATATTTCAAACTGTTCTTTATTAAAGTTAGCTAGTTATGTGTTTGAATAGTCCAGTTGGTTGTTCATTGTAGGTCCCCACATGAACCTCTTTTCAAATAATAATCTACAGAGGTAGTGCATACAATGTTTGATTATTGATTAATTTTTTGTCCTAATTCCGCTCTCCCCGTCCCGCCTCACACACACACTACCAATATTATGTTTTTTCTTTCTCCAATCACTGACTCCATTTTACATTTTGTACTCTATCTTTTCCACATTCTGTTCTCTCTCTCTCTCTCTTCCTTTCTTAGTCCCCTCCCCCTTGCTCCCCTCCTTCCCTCCACCTCAACCGCCCCCCTTTTCTTTCGAATATACAGAAATGTCTATTTCTAATTAATAATAACAATCATCATTATGATAGAAAAGATAATCTAAATAATAATAATAATAATATTTATTTTCAGTCTAATATCATCATCTTAGATGAACAGACTATAAATAAATAAACGAATAAACGAAAAGCGGGATCAAAGTCTGTATGAAGTCTCAGAGATAAATTAGTCCATTAAATGAATGGATAACAAACACGTCTGGATGGCTGTGAATTTGAACCACTGAAGTTTCACAGGGACAAATTAGTGAAATATATTCTCAGAATAATCCTGGTCAACCAGTAACCACGTCTTTGACAACTTGACCCGCATCCCTTAATCATGAGTCACTGAAGTCGGTACATACCTGTCTGCAGATCAAATAAGTAAAATAAACTGAAACTAAACAAAACAGATCAAAACAACCACCAAAGCCATCTCAACAACTGATGTTTATTTCCCCCCCCCCCCTTTTTTTTTTGGTCAAAATATTCTGGACAAATCACAACTTACCAAATCTTGGAAATCCAGATCCAAACTTTAAAGTGAACTCCAAGCAGCCTTAAGAAGGAAAATAAATAGGAATAAAAATAAAAAAACAAAACAAAACAAACAAAAAAAAGTAAAACCAAAGAAACACAAAAATAAATGTGTCCAATAACAACTCCCTTTACTGCGTATCAGTTTTCCGACGAGGTCAGTTTTCGTGTGAGTGGTCAGACATGAACTTTATTGTTACCAACCTGTATTTCACAAAAGTAATGGTGCTGGATTTTTTTTGGTTTCTAAATGTTGAACGGGTGGTGTGTGTGTTTGTGTGTGTGGAGGGGTGTGTGTGTGTGGGGGGGGGGAGGGAGGGGGGTACAATCGATTGTCGGTACAATCTTATTGTGATGTCAATCCTTGGTGTGATGTCAGTACAATCTGTGGTGTGATGTCAGTGCAATCTGTGGTGTGATGTCAGTACAATCTGTGGTGTGATGTCAGTGCAATCCATGGTGTGATGTCAGTACAATCCGTGGTGTGATGTCAGTACAATCGGTGGTGTGATGTCAGTATGTCAGGTTCCTGGAGTGTGTGGACCTGGAGCAGCAGCAGCAGCAGCAGTCTCTGCAGGACGAGCGTGGAGAGCTTAAGGTCATCATCAAGTTCTTCATCTGCGCTGAGCAGTCGCCGGATGTTGTGGTGGAGGCCATTAACAAAGGTGAGTGTGTACCATTGCTGTTCAGAACGCTGGTCGTTTAATCAAAGATACAGGATTATCAGTTGTCAGGTCAGGGGCATGCATAGCCCTTGCTACTGGTACCATGTAACCAAGTACTACCTGCCGCATGTGAAGTCTCCCAACGACGGACCAGGTGGAGGAGGAAACCTTTCCAAACGGCTGTAAAGGCGGAAGAGAATGACTAAAGGGCAGGGGGAGCTCTTTTCCTTGGCTGGAAGTCCTCCTTGGAGACGGAACTCCGAAGAAAAAACCTGCACCTGCTGAGGCCGTCCTACACGTGGCAGTATCTGCACCTGTGGGACTGTGAGAGTCGGTAGGCGAGAGAGTGGGGAAGGGACTGCACAACTCCTCTTCACTAAAAAAGTCACCTGTGCTGGTCAGGCAACCAGGCTAATGTCGGAACGACGAGCTAGCCCTTCAACACCCAGCTTTCCTAAGCCCCGCGGCGATGGAGAAGTGGTAGCGGGGACACGCAGAGGATGCTGCTGGCCGTTCCTTGTAACGACTCTGCACGCAGGTGGCTGTAGGGTGATGGTCGTCCGCCGTAGACTGGGGCAGATGCGGCGCCTGTATCCTCCCACAGTGTCAGAGCAGCCCTTTTAAGGGACAGCACTGCTCTCTCCACATGGGGAAGGGGAGATAAAGGGATCCCTAAACAAAGCCTGCCTCGCCTAGTACCTAGTAGGAAACCGCACCTACTTGGACATCCAACAATAACGGTCGAAAACAACAGAAGAAAAGAACCAGGAGTCATGCCCTGACTCTGGGTGCCTGGAATGTTCGCACCCTGGGTGCCTGGAATGTTCGCACCCTTTTGGACAGAGACGACAGACCAGACAGACGCACAGCGCTCATTGCTAGAATGCTTGATCGCTACCAGGTGGACATAGCAGCTCTGAGCGAAACCAGGTTTGCCAGTGAAACCCATCTGCAGGAAGTTGGAGGGGGCTACACCTTCTATTGCACTGGGAAGCCAGACAGCACCCCAAGAACCTCAGGCGTGTGCTTTGCCGTACGAACCAAACTTGCACGACAGCTTGACAGCATGCCACGTGGGATAAACGATAGGCTGATGACCCTGCGTCTGAAGCTGTCCGAGGATCGCTTCTCCACAGTCATTAGCCGCTATGCCCCGACGATGACCAACTCTGAGACATCAAAGAAGCTTTCTACGAGGAGCTCAGCCGCACCATTTCAGTGGTAGACAGAAATGACAGGCTGATCATCATTGGGGATTTCAATGCCCGCGTCGGCGTGGATTTCTCCTCGTGGCCAAAAGTCCTAGGATAGCACGGCACTGGCAAGTGCAACTCCAACGGACTGCTTTTGCTGTCGCTCTGCGCGCAGCATGGACTGACCATCACCAACACCCTCTTCCAAAAGCAGACAAGTACAAAAACACATGGATGCACCCCCGCTCCAAGCAATGGCACATGCTGGACTATGTGACTGTCCAGCAGTGGGACAGAGGTGATGTTTCCATTACACGCTGCATGAGAGGAGCAGTCTGTTGGTCAAACCATCGCCTGGTACGCAGCAAGCTGAACATGAGACTTGCATGCAAGCTCCAATCAGCCAGGCAGAACCCCCCTAGGAAGCTGAACATCCACCACCTACCACCAAGGACGTGCTACAGCAGCAAATCCAAGCAGCTCTCCAAGAAATTCTTGTATCAACTGATGTAGAAGAGGTATGGAGCACCTTTAGAGATGCTGAGTACACAGCAGCAGCTGACACACTCGGCTTTGTACAGAGGAGCCACAAAGACTGGTTTTGACGAGAACAACTCTGGAATCTCCAAGCTCCTGAACACACTGCATTTACGGCATCAGGATCACATTTCCGATAAAGACTGCCAGAGGAAGAAGGACCAGTTCTTGCAAACCAAGCAACTCGTACAGAAGAGGTTGCGTGAGATGAAGAAAACCTGGTGGGAGAGAAAAAAAGAGCTTCAGTCCGCTGCTGATGCTCACGACATGAAGACCTTCCATGATGGTCTCCGAGCTGTGTATGGGCCGAGAGTCACAGGATGAACCCCTGTCCGAGCCTTGGACCAGATCACCCTCCTGACAGACAAAGACATCCTTGCCCGCTGGGCAGAGCACTTCAACACCCTCCTCAACAGGGACTCGTCCGTATCTGACGAGGTAATTGCAGCCCTCCCACAGCTACCAGTCAATGACTCGCTAGCTGCCCCTCCCACCAAAGCCGAGACCCGGAAGGCCGTGAGGCTGACAACGTCAGGAAAAGCACCAGGAGCGGATGGAATACAGGCTGACATCTACAAGTATGGAGGCGAGGTGCTGACAGACAAGCTGACCGCCCTCTTCCAGTCTATCTGGGAGAGTGGGGAGGTCCCCCAGGATTTCAAAGATGCTTCTATTGTCCACATTTACAAATGGTAGGGAGACAAAACATCCTGCGATAACCACCGTGGAATCTCTCTCCTCTGCATCGCCGGCAAGATCTTCACCCGCATCATACTGAACAGACTGGTTGACCATGTCTCCAACACAGTCATCCCTGAAGCACAGTGCGGCTTCCGCTCAGGCAGGGGAACATGTGACATGGTGTTTGCCATACGCCACATGCAAGAGAAATGCCGTGAGCAGAACAAGGATCTCCACGTGGTCTTTGTAGACCTAAGGCCTTCGACACGGTGAACCGCCGTGGTCTGTAGGAGATCCACCTAAAGTTCAGCTGCCCAGAGAACCTAATCCAGCTGATTGCGTCATTCCACGATGGCATGCAGGCGAGAGCACAGGAAAATACTGACATGTCGGATCCGTTCCCTGTGGTAAATGGAGTGAAGCAGGGCTGCGTCCTGGCACCCACACTGTTCTACATTCTCTTCTCTGCCATGCTGATTGATGCCTTCCAAGACTGTGACCGGGGCATCTACATTCAGTTTCGCACAGATGGCAAACCTTTCAACTTGCGGCGACTCCACGCCAGGTCCAGGGTGTTTGAGGCACTGTTGAGAAAGTTCCTCTTCGCTGATGACTGCACGCTTGCTGCACACACCCATGAGTACATGCAGTTCATTATGGACAGGTTCTCAACCTCCTTCAGGCGCACTGGACTCACCATCAGCCTCAGCAAGACCGAGTCCATGTACCAACCAGCTAGCTCACAGAACGCCAGTGCCTCCCCTCCACCTGCAATCAAGATCGATGACACAGAGATCAAGTCAGTCGACAAGTTTCGCTACCTGGGCAGCGCCCTATGCAGCAACGGAGCCCTTGATGCAGAAGTGTCGCTGCGCATCGCCAAGGCCAGCTCCGCCTTTGGCAGACTCAACAACAGGCTGTGAAACAACAAAGGCATCCGGCTCAACACCAAAATCAAAACCTACAAAGCTGTTGTGCTGACCACCTTGTACTGCTATGAAACATGGACAACGTATCGCCGTCACATTCAACAACTTGAGCAGTTTCACCAGAGATGCCAAAGGGGGCGGTGGGCAGGGGGGGCGGGGTGAGGGGGGTGCGCGAATGCATGCACATGTGTGTGAGCGCAGGTGTGTTTTTAATTTTTGTAGTTCATTAAAACGGAGAGGGGTTTGGACTATGTGAGCATGCATGCATGCATGCGTGTGTGTACGTGTATGTGTATTTTATTTAAAAAAAATTCATTCAGGGAGGAGAGGGAAAAAAACTCAAAATGATGGGAAAAAAGATTGTAATGTGACAATTTTTTTTCCTTTGTCACCAATTTCACGTGTTGGAATGCCTGTGGAAACTTCTTTTCATCGCTTAAAACACCCAACGAATACGCTCAGTCGACTTTGAACATTTTCTGTTAGTTATGAAAAGCATGTGTTGCAATCGTATTTTCTCCCTGCTCCAACACCATTTGTCAAATGGTTTACTTTTCTTATGATTCATGATTCTTGTATGTACGCTTTATCAAACATGATGGGGTCGTTCAAATTGAAAAACCCTGTGTCCAGAATGGACTGAATAACATACACAATTATAGCCGTTCGATCTGAATCATGTTTTATCTGACATACACTATGATAACAGCAAAGAAATGAATGAATTAAGGAAACGTAATAAAATGACACAAAATTTAAACAGAAGAAACAAGATACCGATAAATAAAATTATATTCCTTGACTGATCACACCAAACATCAAAACATCTTCTGCCCCTTTCTGTTTTCCATTTGGACCCACGAGTGCATTCTTCGAACCCTGTATGTTTATAAGACATCATCTTTGCAGGGCCCACTACAGAGATCAACAGTTCAAGCACAATGCCGAAATGACTTAAGTCATTTTGAACGCACTTCAATAAACAAAACAAAAACCGAAAACCAAAAAGACACAACTCCAGTAATATCAAAGGCATCATCTTTAACGGACCCACTACACAGATCAACAGTTCAAGCACAATACTGAATTAACTTTACAGCCATTCTGAACGCAAGGAACGTGCAATTAACGCACACACACACACACACAGACACACACGCATGCACATACGCACGCACACACACACACACGCACACGCACGCACGCACACAAACACACACACAAAACCGCTTTGAAATGCGATCCAAATTTATTTGTAAATTCTATCAATGATTATCATTCTATGTGTTTAACTATACTTCTGTCTCGAACAGTTATCACAAACTTTTTTTTCCCTAATGAAAACGATGTTTACTAAATAACTCAACGAACCAGCTTGCCCGCTTGCTTTTCACCATTAATGTATATATCATTATCTAATATTTTACTCGCTGCATCCTAAACTAGTAACCGACAAATAAAACAAGGTGAAAGATCTAATCTTATAATCTAGAAAGATACTTGTAATGTTTCGGATGAGACGATAAACTCGTATCACTTTGCAGAGCCCCCCTCCCCCCACACGCCCCCCCTCCCATCCCCCCCCCCCCCGAAATGAGAGAGAGAGAGAGAGAGAGAGAGAGAAAGGAAAAGAATATGTGGCGCTCTACTCTGGCGACACGCTTTCCACAGGGAGAGCAGCCTGTTGGGGCGGACAATGCAAAGCAATGCGAAAATATCAAAGTGACAACAAATGTACGATGATATTGGGAAACATAACTGGGAACAACAAAGTGTTTGAAACGTAACATTTAATAAACAATACAAGTCATAAGCAAATTTTCGGCACAATGGTCTCTTTTGATTCAAAACCTTCGCTGAAAGTAATGCGTGTTCAAAATGGCATCCCTTTTCAAACTGGCAGTTTAGATCTGGAAAATTATTGAGGTCTGGAGATTGAAGTCAAGCAAACAAATGACAATCGTGAGCAAGTGAAACAATGTTTACTAATCAACATCATGACAGCCACATTCATTAGGCCTATCCTATCGCCATCATCGTCATATCATCATTATCATCACAATCACCCTCAACCCAGTCGAGACAGCGTTCATGGCAGGTTAACGGGGAGACGATACCTAGGGTTTAGTTAATTACTTTTATTTTCACCGTCATTAACAACAGCAGCAGAAACATCAGAGGAAACAGTGGCAACAAAGCAGCAGCAGCAACAACATCAGCATCAGTTAGGCTTAATACACAACATAACATCACTCGTACAGAATGCTTTAAAAAAAAAATTTAAAAAAGGATGAAGAAGAAAGAAAATGCATCAATAACGTGAACGTCAGCGAAGGCACGACCAACTGATAATGGAGAGGTTAGCTTTGACGAAACATCCACTTTCGGGCAGTGTTTACAGTGTCATGTTCCAAAGCGCGAGCACACACTGCTTCGCTTAAAATTGTTCACACTGGTCTCTTGAACTGAAGTCACCTTTCATCGTCATTTCTGTCCACAACATGACCGTTTGCAGATTGCACCCACGTGATAATGATTCCATTTCGGTATTAATGTCTCCCTGTCTGCGACATACCGTTCGGAGATTGCTCTGAGTGATAATGGTTCCAGTTCCGTTTGAGTGTTTTTCGTGCACTGCGGTGTGTGTGTGTGTGTGTGTGTGTGTGTGTGTGTGTGTGTGTGTTGCTGGATGTCAATGACTCCAAAGAGATAAAAGGCAGCTGTCAATGCAAGTGTCAGCCACTCACACATCATTTGTGGCTGCTTCGAGCATGTTAAGATTCAGTTCTGACGTATGATTTACTTCTTTTTTTTCTCTCTCCCTTTTTCCCTTTTTCTGGCTGAGTCGGCTTCTGTTGTCATTGTTATTTTTCTTGTGGCTGTTGTGGTTGTAGTTGTAGTATTCAGGTGCTTGCTGGTTCAGTTTTGAAGTAAATTTGTCTGCTGCATCTGCTACATCTATGGCAAGAACAATAACAGTGGAATAAAGTACATAGTCTACCTCCTCCTCTTTATAGTAACAATAATAATGCTACTACTATCACAACAACAGCTACTACTACTGCTACTACTAATCATCATCATCCAAATAACGATGAGGGGAAAAAACAATGATGATGATGATAATATAGTACTGTTTCCGATCATTCTGAAGCGATCACAGAACGTGTGTGTGTGTGTGTGTGTGTGTGTGTGTGTGTGTGTGTGTCTGTGGCTGTGTGTGTGTCTGTGGGTGTTTCTCTTTTCATGTGCTTCTGCACAACTGCATGCACAGTGTTGTATATTGTATAGTGTCACGATTTATTCATTCATTGTTTTATAGGTGTGAGCACATTGAAGACTGAGCGCCTTTATGCTTAGTTATATGATGATGATGATGATGAGGATGATGATGATCATCAGAATTATTGTAGTAGTAGTAGTAGTAGTAAGTAGTAGTAGCCAGTAGTAACTGTGTGGTGATGTTCATGGTCATCATTCCAACGAGAACAGTCAGGAATCACAATTTTGTTCACATGACTTCACACAGTAGCTTACAGCAGTTTCCTGTGCATGTTGCTGTAACCGTACTGTTTTCTGAGCGATATTGGCACTGACTGATCACGTCAACCATCAAGTTTATTTGATTTCCCCTGTGCCAGCCCTTCCCCTAAGATTCCCTCGTGAAAGAGTTGCCTTCAAAGTAATCCTGGTAGTTTTTAAAACCATGAAAATTGAAACGTA
Organism: Babylonia areolata; assembly: GCA_011634625.1. Taxonomy (NCBI): domain Eukaryota; kingdom Metazoa; phylum Mollusca; class Gastropoda; order Neogastropoda; family Buccinidae; genus Babylonia; species Babylonia areolata. The sequence continues at coordinate 21,139 of JAAQRG010093332.1, read as the reverse complement.
TCAGGTAATTGAGAGTAATGAGTGAGAGAAAACCGCTCATGCATTAGGACCAGGCTGATACGTCTTTGCGTTGATTACAGGCGGGCTGAACAGCAAGGATGCTTACAAAGTGCCGAGAATCCAGGAACGTTTTGACGTACTCATAAGAGCACAGTTTTCTTCGACGCTAGATCTTGCAAGTGTGTGTCATCACAGCCACGGGCCCTCAAGACCAGCAGAAGACAACCTTCATGTCTCCATTTGGGTTGTTTAAGTACATCAGAATGCGGTCAAGTTGTCTGGCACACATGCCACGTTTCAGAGTCTCTTGAATTCAGTCATGTATGACTTTCTTTTCAGTTTCCTCCTGGTGTATACCTACCTGGAAGACTTCTGGTGACCAGTTCCCCAAAACATGAATTTCAAGAACACCTCCAACTCCTTGAAAGGGTTCTGAGGGAGACTGGAAAGACTGGGTTAAAGAACAATTTGAAGAAGTGTCAGGTTCTGCGACATCTAGTTTTTTTTTTTGTTTTTTTTTTCTAACCTTCGGTTTGGTTTTGTGCAGGTGTTCCATGTGAGCTGCCTATTTTAGGGTGCTGTAACACTTTATCAAAACCACACAAAGTGGTCGTGCTAGTGGTATGAAGAGAGAGAGAGAGTGCGCACCTGTCCTGTACCTGCGATTCTTTATCTCTCTGATCCAACCTACTCCTTCCAACACCTTTCTAACTCTTGTAAACCACAAGCATGAACTTGGAGACAGTCCGAAAGAGCCTTTGAAATGCCGCCAGATTCAGCAGTGGATATTGCTGTTTTCTTTCTTATATATTTCTTTTACTTTACCTATATATCAAATGCTAATATTTCTACTTTTAAATGTGAGAATGAAACTGCAACACCATCCTCTTAGTTGTCTCCATCATTGTAAATTTGAGGTAGCACCGATATGCATTTTGTAGGCTACATAATCATGTACACAGTCTACTTTAACAACATGTCTATGAATGTCTAATTTAATATGTCTGTGAATGTCTAATTTAATCTTCTTCTTCTCCTTCTTCTTCACGCCTAACCACGTGAAGACCCATTGGGGCGCCACAATGGAGAACTATTCACCAGATTCCTCCAGCTCAATCGGTTGAGTGTCATGACTTGTGTTTCTGCAAATGGTCTGAGAGATACACTGTGAATATCATTACAATGTTCACTCTCCACGTGAAGGAACGATTAGTATCAAAACGTGCCCTTTACAGTCCCCGTGAGAGCAAACGACGGCAAGTCGGATTTCCCATTCTCTTTCAGACTGTTGTTTTTCATACTGGGATTGAGCCAGACTTGCAAGGATTTTATTTCTACCGTAAATAAGGTTGTGATTTTCCGCTCGGCTAGGAAAACGAATGTAAGGTCTTGAAATAACTCCATCGGCCAATGTTTCCATCATTCGCTGAACTTCCTGAGACGTGCACGCCCCATGTAGCTGCTGCAAATCGCCGATGCTCTTTTAATGGCCGTGCCGCCTTTGTCGCTGTACGTCGCCGCAGATGACGCATGAAACGATACACGCAAGGCAAGCCGAGCTGCCTCACAGCCATCACCAGCCCTTCCTTTCCCTAATGCACGATGTCTGTCACTTCTGTCCACCCCCTTGCACCAAACAGCAGGAGGTGGTCGTCAGTATTCAAGACTGTAACAAAGTAATATTATCGGCTGCGGTTCAACGACTCCGCTGCGATGGTCACCCAGCGTGCTTGGAACGGAGAAGGGGAGAAGTCTAATTAACCCAGTTTCCTCCCGAGCCACTTCTTTGCTCAGCCACCCGGAGAAGAATCGACCACAAACGGATTCAGCGCCTTTGCAAAGCTTGACAGGCAGAGGGACAGAAGCCTGATTACTCCATTTTCCACTTCAGTCCCTTGTTTGACAACCCGCTTGCGTCAACTGGACACAATGGCTCGCCATCGAGACCCGATTTCCGCAAAGCCCCCTGTTTCATCTGACGACAAATACAAAGTGAATGGGGCAGAAAAACAACATCACTGGAAACACAACAGGCTCTCTCCCTATACCTGCCCGTGTTTCTGTTTGTCTTTTCTCTGTGTGGCTGTCTTTCTGTCTTTGTGCCTGGGTCTCCGTGTCTGTCTGTCTGTCTGTCTCCAATGCTCACTGTCTCTCCAACAAGTCGGAGGGTTATGTCAGACGAACTGTTCGCCATGCTGTTTTACAGGTGCTTTTCCAGCAGCAATTGCATTGTATTGTGTGACTTTTTATCACAACATATTTCTGTGTATGTAAATCGGGCTGCTCTTCTCAAAGAGAGCTCTGGCTCAGTGCAGCGCCACCCATTTATATATATATAATTTTGTCTGGGAGTGTATTTGTTAACTATGAAACTGTCCTTTTTCTCTATAAAATTTCCAGGGACAATCGTTTTGTTGCCGTGGGTTCTTTTACGTGCGCTGTTTGTGTACTGCACACGAGGTCTCAGTTTATAGTCTCATCCGAAATCCACCGCTCACTCGGTCATGGCCCTGTTACTCCATGTATTAGCGATGTTTTTTACACTCTTTTGAAAATCAAACCTTTATGCACTTTCTCTCTTTTTTTGCAAGGAATTCATTTTTTTAATTATTTGAATGTATACTGTTATTTTGTAAGTAGGTCAAATGTATATGAATCGGGTATCTATCCATGTATCTGCTTTCGTAATAATGTGTGCAAATAGTTCCATTTGTAACCCAACATTTCAGATACTAGCCATCACTGTTCACAGTTAAGCGCTTTGATTTGTCTCTGCACAAGATTCAGCGCTATATGAATACCATTATTACCATTATTATGATTATTGTCGTTATCATTATTACTATTATTATTATTATTATTAGCCAGCTTTCATCGGTATTACGGCCCTGTTTCTGTCTGTCAGTCTTTCTGATCAGTGTCCACGAACTCATTCGTCTTGCAAATTATCGCGGACTCTTGCGACATTCCGCGTTTGTGTGAATTGGGTGACACACTCCAGAGCAAGTTCTTGACGGCTGTTTTGATGAAGACTATCTGTTGAGTGAGACTGATGTTGTTCCATATGGATCTTAGACCTTGTGACGGAGGACATGTTCGGTTTTGAATTATTCAGCGGCTGTAATTAACAATAATCGTTCATTCGTAGTTTTGTTTCCCATTTTAGTGGGTATTTTTGTGTTGCTCTTGGGACATGTAAATGCCCGCAAGTGACCGATTCATTTGTGACGTTTGCTCGTTCATGATTTCATGATTCTCCACTTCAGTGCCATATGGCGAATGTAACTGGCAGACGATATAATCAATTTCATATGGAGTAATAGACATTGATATATTGTATCCATCTGTGGAGTGCTGCATTATATTTCAAAATTTGCTCTCGTATTTTTCAATGTGGAGCTGTACGCGATTATGTGTTAATGTGTGTGTGTGTGTGTGTGTGTGTGTGTGTGTGTGTGTGTGTGTGTGTGTGTGTGTGTGTGTGTTATTTCATGGGATACGTTTAAAGCTCACTATATGAGGAGTATACGCCATGTAAGTATTATTATCATGATAATGGTAATTATTATCATTATTATTATTGTCATAACATCATCATGATCATCATTATTTCAAATTGCATACTATTAGATCGTGTTCGATTGCAGTGTTTTGTAGTGTATTGTATATTGAATTGTCAACTCTGGATGTCATCAGATCAACGTGCTGTTAAAAACTGCCAGAACCCCGCTCACCCCCGCCCCACCCCCCAAAAAAAATCCACTGAAATATCGATAAAAAAAATAGGGCTTTCCTTTAACAGAGATGGACCAAAGCAGCAGCAACAGCATAACCACCAAGAACAACAACACAAAAAACACCAAATCAATAACAACAACAGCAGCAACGACAACAACAACAAAAACAATATAGACGCTTTCCTGAACGTGTCAGCGTTCGGTTCACGATGCCATGCTTATCTAACCCATTAAACACGCACGCTCGCTTCAGTAACTTGCTGCTGTCACTTTCAACTTCGTGGCCAACGACCCGAGCAGGACACAACACACGGTAGCAAATGACCGTGCTCAGAGACTGGAGAGTTCAGGGGAGATTTATCAGTACAGATGAATTTTAGAAGGGAACAAATAAAAGGGGTGGGTGGCGGCGGTGGGGGGTGGGGGTTAGGGGGGGAAGGGGGTGGAGATGCGGGGAGGGATGGAGATGCGGGGAGGGTGGAGCGGTGGAGGTGGGGACGGGGCTGGGGGCGGGTAGGGCCTCTGTTTGCAAACCCTGTAACGCGAACAATACCAGTAGAAAGATAGGCGAGAAAAAGCGATTTCCAAAGAGCACCCTACCAGCCACATCCAAACAACTAACATCAAAAGAAAAAAAAAGTGTTCGCAAGATATGGGACGTGAACAGAAGTCAATAAGACGGGACAAAGGAGAAAACAGAACAATCTTATTTTTTTCTTTCTTTTTTTTTTAAATCGAGATTCCCAAACATCAACACCACCCCCGCCAACTCACCCCCCTGCCGCCCCCAACCCCTCAATACCCCCCAGACTCCACCACTCCCCCAATCCCACCCCCCACCCCCGCAAAAAAAAAAAAAAAAAAATATATATATATATATATATGGGACGTGAACAGTACTCAATACGAGGGGGGCACAGTAGAAAAAACAAAACAAAAAAACACCAAAAAAAAAAAAAAAAAAAAAAGTAACAACAACAAAAAACACACAAGAAATCGAGATTCCCAAACAGCAACACCACACCCGCAAATTACCCCACCCCCTGACCCCCCAACCCAGAACAGGAAAAAAACCCACCACCACCAACAACAAAAAAAAGCGAAACAAACAAACAAACAAAAACCCGAAAAAGCACGCAAAGAGCAAAAAGCGCGAATGACTGAGTGACAAGCACTCTCACGTGGACAGAGCGTGGTTCTCAGCTCATGCATGACGCTCAGTGAGCCGTCACCTGCCCAACACGGGTTTTCTCTTTCCCGCCAGCCGCTCGGGTCAATGTGAAGCCTCGGGGACCCCCCTCTGCGGAGGCCTCTCCAGCTTTTTTTTTTTTTTTTTTTTTCCGGTTCCGGACGATTGGTGAGTACTTTTGGACAGTGTGTGTGTGTGTGTGTGTGTGTGAGGGTCGGGGGTAACGAAAGATGAATCGCTCTCTGAGCTGTCAGGGAGGTGGTGGTGGGTGGTGGGGCATGGATGGATGGATGGATGAGTGTGTGGCTGTGGTGCTGATGGTGGTAGTGTGCCGCGTTTAATTTTTTGTTTGTTGTTTGTTTGTGTGTGTGTGTGTGTGTGTGTGTGTGTGTGTGTGTGTGAGGGGGGAAGGGAGGGAGGAGTGAGATGGTGTCATTGGTAACACGTTCGCTGCTGCCACACAAGGCAGAAGACTTCCTCCCCAAAGTCAGTTCCAGAAATCTGAACTCTTGTTCCGGAATTCCCTGATGGTTATCATATCTCCGAGTGTAGTTAATCATAATATGGTATAAGAAAGAAAAAAATCGGTAAAAAAACACAACATATATCTAATCTCCTAGTGTGGTACATCATAATAAAAGAAAGAATAAAAGCCAGTAAAAACAAACCAAAATATATCCAATCTCCTAGCATAGTTATTGATTATAATAGAAAAGAAAAAAATCCAACTGATAAAATAAAACTGGTTGCTCACAGCCAAGGCATAATTTGCTCATTACCAAAAAGCTATGTCAATATCAAAATAATTACTCTGCAAAGTACGTTTTTATTTATCTATTCTTTTTTTATGTCTTTTTATATATCTACTAATACATTTATTTATTCAATCATTTAATAGGCATTTAATGAAGACATGGCTTCATTGTAGATTTTTTCTTACTTCTACATTGTACCTAAGTATGGAATGGATCGTTCATGAAATATTTGATCACTACTGTCACTTGAAAAGCAGACACTATACAGATGACACACAGTACAGCAACGACGCGTGACACGCCTCACTCTTTTCGACACTGGTTATTGATACATGGAAGCATCAAGGACAAGTGTACCAATTCATGGATTTCATTCATGGACATTTCTGCAGCTTTCAATATGTTTTAAAGTCATCCATTTTCAAACCTTCTGAAAGGACTTAACGCTGTCCACAGAATAACCTGCGGATTTTTCCTTTCAGAAACACCAGGGTCTGCCGTTTTATGCTGGTTCTGAAAACAAAAAATCCTTACCAATGGCGTTCCCCAGGGTTACGTTTATATCCAGCGTTTTTCTTTCTTTTTAATAATGAACACAACTGAATTGTTAATTCCCGAACCGACTCTTGCCCATATTGAAACGAAAAGGCACTTGCAGCACGCTTTGTAAAATGCCGAATTTTAATGACTTGATGGAATTACTCGGTTTAAAGGTTTTTGAAACATGAGTTTTTATGGTCATTGAGATGTGCAGACGAAGTAAACAAAGGACAGCAGACGGTATTTTACAAGACGATAATATTATATATATATATATATATATATATATATATATATATATATATATATATATATATAGGGACAGAGAGTTAAGCAGAAAACCGCACTGAGTTGTTGTGAACAACATTCTCTGTTTCAAAGAGAAGATAGTTTTTGCGTGTAAATATTCCGACACATCACAATGATTCCAAAGCTCCAAGTTTAACTGAAAGAGCGGAACTTTCATCAATCAGGCTGGTCTCAAATTGTGAAAAGCTGACCAGCACAAACGTATATAGATATCATCGTCACATTAGCAAGATAACCTCGACGTTCAGTTAATGAAGGGAGTAATACGCCATGAACACAAGGAAAAGATAGAGATCGGAATGCATTGCCAAGAAACAAGCTAGGAAAACGAATGTAAGGCCTTGAAATAACTCCATCGGGCAATGTTTCCATCATTCGCTGAACTACTGCTTTAGTCATCGACTCTCTCATTCTAATCTCTTTCGGTGCTCACTCCCCTCCCTTCCCCTCTCTATTCCCTCTCCGTTTTTCCCTTCGAAATCTATTTTCTTTAGAACTGAAATCTTGAAAATGTTTGCTGTCACAATAGTGGTCAGCTCAACTAATTGAGTAGTAAACGCAGGAAATCCTACTTAACTGTTGTTCTCTTGTGGTGCATTGCCATTGCTTGCTGCAGTATTAAATTCTAAAATATACACACTGATTGAAGTGACAAATACATTAGCAGCAGCTGTTGGTAACTCCTTCCCCAGCCCCACATCCCCAAATATGACATGCACACACATACACACACTCACGCACGCCTACACACACACACACACACACACACACACACAGAATCCCGGCAACAATTGGTCCTTGGCAAAATTCTGTATTAGTTCCACTTTGATTAATTAATAATAAACCAAATACACATACAGAGAGAGGGAGGGGAGGAAAAAGTGTGGCGCTGGACTGTGGCGACGCGCTCTCCCTGAGGAAAGCTAACCCCAATTTCACACAGAGAAATGTCTTGTGACAAAAAAGTAATTCAATACAATGGGGTACAATGCAGTACAATACAGTACGATATGATGCGACACGACACGATACAGTACAACACACACTCGCACAACCACTAACCAATCCACACACACACACGCACACACACACGCACACACACACGTACACTCGTACACACACACGTACACACACACACACGCACATACACACACACACACACACACACACACACGCACGCACACACAAACACACGTACACACACACGCACACACACACGCACACACACACACGTACACACACACGCACAGCCCGTTCCACCTTGCTCTCTCAGCACAGTATTACCTTCCTGGTTGGTGCGCTTGGCCCCACCCCGGGTGGCGTCGTCCTCCGAGGCGAAAAGTTCTTCAGGGAGGGGGGAGTCCCCCATGTCCACCCCCTCCTCGTCCTCCCTTACCGGCAGAGAGTTACCGCCCATTCTGGCCCACGTGACCGCCAGACAGCATGTCGTCATCAGCACAAGCGCGTGCAGCATCAGTCGCTGGGAGTCCATCTCTTGTCTGGGTGATGATAGAAAATCTTGTGTACGGTGACCCGAGTCATGTTTGAAACGAACGAACGAACGAACATGAATGAATGAACGAACGTTCAAACAAACACACAGGTACACACTCAAACACACAAACACGTAAGCACACACACAAACACACACACTTTCAAACACACACACACACAAACACACACACAAAAACACACCGCGTGTATGTGATAGTGTGATAGTGGGGGTATGTGCTGACGCACGTGTGTACTCGCACATATGCAGACTACCACGTACACACGCTCTCTCTCTCTCTCTCTCTCTCTCTCTCACACACACACACACACACGCACACACTCACTACACACACACACACACACAGACACATACCCAACAACACACACACGCTCTAACACACACACACACACACATACACACAGAGACAAAATAAGGGCAAAACAAACACAAAACGTGATAACATCACCTAAATCAGAATCGCAACGAGAACGTTTGACTGTCCCCTATATCATCAACGTTCGTCCATGATCAAGGCGATAAGGTTCATGGTAAAAGAACAGATGGTGACTGACCGATTAGGTCTGCCCCAATATCGGGTGTCCCCCAAAAAGTGAACCGCTTTTTGACAAGTATTTTCTCAGTCATAGAGAAACCGAATTCATTGAAAGTTTTCACACAGTAACCTTAGGGTATCGTCAACAAGTCTGCAAAATATCTAAAAGTTCAGATGCAAATTATGCGAGTATTATCAAATTCAAAACAGCACAAAAAATCACAGGAAAACTCACTTTCTCACTGAAGCAGTTTTCAATGGTAACTTTATCACTTTCACTCAAAGGCACTCAGACTGAAACTTTGGACAGAACTGATTTTGGATACAGACGACAATAAAAATTTTTTTTTTTTTAAATCCAAAAAAAAAAAAAAAAAAATCAATAGACTTGACACCCAGACAGGCTATTTTTAGACTGACACTGATTGACAGATGCCAACACCTGGCAACTGGCATGAACATGATAAGGTCACATTGCACAGCTCTGATATTGGATTTTTTGACACGCTGTTTTGAATTTGATAATACACGCATAATTTGCGTCTGAACTTTTAGATATTTTGCAGACTTGTTGACAATACTCCAAGGTTCTATGTGAAAATTTTTCAATGAATTCGGTTTCTCTATCACTGAGAAAATACTTGTCAAAAAGCGGCTCACTTTCTTGGGGTCACCCGATACTTCCAACAGACACCGCTGAACTTTGAACAATAGATGAGTTGGCTGCAGTAGTTGTAAATGATGAAATGGCAGATTTGACGATTGAATTTTATTGTTTGATTCACCAGATAGTATTAATCATAATCTAAACAATAATAACGATGATAATGATCATGATAATGATAACGACAGTAATATCAAGGCGCAAAAAAAGAAGGAAACAAACAAAACAAAACGAAACAAAACAAATGAACAAAAAACAAACAAAAAACAAAACAAAGGAATAAAAAAGCAACAAAAAGCGAAACAAAAAAAGCTGCACACACCAATTGTTATGTCGGCCAAAACTCCATTACGAGAGGTAGCAAAAAAAAAAAAAAAAAAAAAAAAAGAAAGAGTGCAGCCACATCATTAATTGAAAAGTTTCTCTGTGTCTGTCTCACATGACTGTCCACGAGGCGTCCTCGCTATAATTATATGCACACACGCTCTAACACACACACACAAACACACACACACACACAGACAAAATAAGGGCAAAACAAATATATGTGTGTGTGTGTGTGTGTGTGTGTGTGTGTGTGTGTGTGAGCAAAGAGAGAGAGAGCGGGGGAAAAAGACAGAGACAGACAGAAGCAGGGACAAAGGCAGATAAAGTAAAACAACCCACACCAGAAATCTAAAAGCGCACTCGACTCAGAATGTTTTGGTCTGTACATACAATGCATGCAGTTCAGAACAATGTTAGCCCTCCATCTTCAATTACGTCTATTTAAGAAAATCGTTATTGACGTTTGGTGTTTCTTCTTCTTCTTCTTTTTTAATATTTGGCTGTGAAGGTTTATTTTCAGTCAATACCAATCGGTGGATGGTCCAGCTTCCTGCCCATTAGAGCTTTCCTCTCCAGTCAGTGAATTTAAACTTTAATGACCCGCGGTCTTGTCTTGTCTTGCCTTTCTTGAATAACTGAACGAACGACTCCGAGACTTTCAAAGAACAGTTAGCACTGACTGAATGGCGTGTGAACCTCGGCCTCGTTAGCACGTGCTCCGGGTCTATTTCCGCTCAGGTCTGTCACCGAGGTCATCAATCGAATTTTGGTCTGGATGTACGTGACCAATGGTTTTCTCTCTTCTTCTGTCTGTCTGTCTGTGTCTGTCTCTGCCCGTCTCTCTCTCTCTCTCTGTGTGTCTACCTCTGTCTTTTCATAGTGCATCTGTCTCATGCTGACTCTGTCTCTCTTTCTGTCTTTCTGTACCACCTCCCCTCTCTCTCCTTTTCAGCATCATATTTCCTGACGTTTTCTCTTCGACTAATGCGCCTCCGTGAGTTTTGTTATGTTAGATTTCTGTTCGCGAATGTGTTCCTTTGTCTTTGACTAATGGGCCTCTGTGAGTTTTGTTACGTTAAGATTTCTGATTGCGAATGTGTTCTTTTGTCTTGGCTAATGGGCCTCTGTGAGTTTTGTTACGTTAAGATTTCTGATCGCGAATGTGTTCTTTTCTCTTTGACTAATGGGCCTCTGTGAGTTTTGTTACGTTAAGAGTTCTGATTGCGTATTTCTTCTTTTCTCTTTGACTGATGGGCTACTATGACATTCGTCACGGAAGCTGTTTGTGAATTTGTTCTTGTGCTCAGCTGTTGGTTTCCTCTTACTCCCGCTGCTTCACCCCACCCCGCCCTCCCTCTCCCACCTGTATATGAACCCTGGGATTCCTCGGTCCCTCCCTCCCTCTCGTTCCCTGTGTCAACACACAGGCTTCTGTATCTCAACACACAAACTCTCTCTCTCTCTCTCTCTCTCTCTCTCTCTCTCTCTCTCTCACCTCCCCCTTTTCCGTCTCTCAACATTCAAACTTCTGCATCTCAATACGAACCTTATTGTCTCTGTCTCTCTAATACACCAAGACTGTTCTTCCTGTCTCTCTGTCTCTGTGTCACTATCGACATTCAGACCGTCTCAATCGCTGTGCCTTTCTGTCCGTCTGCCACTCTGTCGCTCTGTCTGTTACTCTGTCCCTTTTCCAACACCCAGAATTCTCTGTCTGTCCGTCTGTCTGTTTCTCTTTCATTCTATTTCGCCTTCCCGCTCCTCCTATCTTATATTGTCTTCCTTTCGATTCCCTTTTCTACTACATTATCTCTTCCCTCTGTTCGTAATAGATAACAACAAAACAAAACAACAAAACGAAAAACTACATAGAGAGGAGGAGACACTTTCCCACTTTGTCCTTAGGTCATCCTACCACCTTGCACAGTGATGACCGGGGAGAGAAGGGGGGACGGGACAGAGGGGAGGCATGGAGGGAGGGAGAGACGTCAGGGTGGGGTGGTGGAAGGGCAGGAAGTGTGAACAGGCCTTTAAAGACAGGAGCGTGGCCAGTCTGGAGCCGTGGCTAGATATGGGCAGATGGAGGGTCTCGTCAAAAAGTCGTTTCCTTTCCTTTTCTGGCTCCACTTGTTGTGCAAGTGTGTGTGTGTGTGTGTGTGTGTGTGTGTGTGTGTGAGAGAGAAAGAGAGAAAGAGGGACAGAGAGATGCGGATACGGATAGTTTATTCAATAAAGGCCATGACCCCTCATGAAGGCGGTACAGTGAATCAACAGTCAAAATCGAAACCTTACAAATTACAAAAGTAAATGATAAACTGCAAATGATAATCCACAAATTGGATAATGCACAACTAATAATAATTAACGACGTAATACACTGCGAAACTTAAAAGCCTTATATAAGTAAACAGCAAACTGTTCTATAATAGTTTCGTCAATTGATGACATAAGCACGGCAAATGGAAATTAAGTAGGATGTCTATAATATTTTTTGTGGAATCCACTATGTCTAAGGACATTCAAAGCAGGGCAACACAATACAAAGTGAAGTTCGGTTTCTTCAGCACATCTGCATAAAGGACAACTAAAATCAGAGACTCTGGACTTTCGGTAACGATAATGATGAAGAAATATGTCGGAAATTCATAATCTGAACCTGGTTGTGATATGTTTCAAATGCTTATCCATTTCATTGACAGATAGGTAGGAATAGAGTGCATAGAAATGAACTGTCTGTAAAACTCAAATCTGTCGCTATCTTGAACATGATAAGACCGTTCTTGCCATCTACAGTCAATTAATCTTGTTCGGAGTGCACTAATAAATGCCTTTATGTCCCCTACCCCCTGCTGTAACCGAACATAACCAAATCCCAGCTCACATAATCCAACCCTAACCTTTGACACCCAGTTTACCTTGCTCCTCAAATCTAAATCATATACATGTTAAATGCTTTTTTCGGCAACCTTGAATAATCATTTCATTTGTGTGATTTTCAAGAAATAGCAAATACATCTTACTGCGGAACTGAGATATATCGGATATCTTTTTGTCTCGGAAGATCATTAGGCGTTTTCATGGTAACTCCAAGAAACTTTTTCAATGCAAATAAGTGAACATTCTCGCAGCAAACTGCAGCATTAGAAAGACCCCAAATTTCTGCTCCATATTGTACAACAGGTTGTACCTGGGAATCAAACAATTTAACAAACAGATCAAAAGATTGATTTTCTAAACTTGACAGATTTTTCATAATACAAAGTAATGATTGTTTAACTCTACTTGCAAGATGTTTACATGCAACTGTGAAACTCAATTTTGTTGAAACATATATTCCTAAATATTTATACACATTCACTACAGGCCTCGCTATTCCATTATAAGTCCATTTTCCCCCTAAGTCCTAAATATCCACCTTTTCTAAATACAATTATGTTACTTTTTGACATATTTGCTTTCAGCTGAAGTGATTTTGCAGCTCTAGATAGACTATTTATGTTTGTAAACCAATCACAGTTTCAGACATCAACACAACATCATCAGCTAAGAGGAGAATGAATAACTCTAGAATCTCACCAGTAAATTGTGCACCGTGTTTTCCGTTTCTGACAACTTCTTAAGTTAGTTCATTAATAAAAAGAGAAAATAGGACAGGGCTGCACACATCACCTTGTTTCACGCCAGAAGTGCATTGAATATAATCAGTCATCTTCCCCCCACATCTAACCCTTCCTTTCACACCCGCATACATACTCATAATACATTTCAACGACTTCCCACGAACACCAGTTTTTAAAAGAATATGCTATAGAATTGTTCTGTTTATGGAATCGAAGGTTTTCTCAAAATATATAAAAGCCACATACAATTTACGATTAAAAAAACCCTGTTTTTGAATAAAGGCCATCAAAGTAAACATATGATCAACAGTTGAGCAGTTGTGTTTAAATCCTGCCTGGTATTCACCTGTAATATTGTTTTCTTCTACCCGTTCTTGCTGCCTCCGATTTATAATTGTACTGTGCAATTAACTACTTGGATCACAAAGAGAAATTCCTTAATAGTTATTCGGATTGTTCACATCACCCTTTTTATGCAGTGGCAGAACAATAGATTCGGTCCATTTTGCAGGATAGATTCCTATGTCAAATAGCGAGTTAAAAAGTTACAAAGAAATTCAAAATCAAGTCAGATTCAGTAGCACATTTTAACAATTCTCCAATTATACTATCAGGTCCTGCAGCTTTACGGTTTTTAATTTTCCTTATTGCAAACACCACTACTTCTACCGAGATCGGACAATTTAAATTATCTTCATCTTGTTCCCTTTGCAGTACGTTATCAGAATTTACATCTTTTGTTAGAGGGGTTTTAAAGTGGTCAAACCAAACATCATCAACAATGTTGTTAGCTGGCTGTTTTAAGTGACATTTTACGAACATTGTTCCACACACACACACACACACACACACACACACACACACACAGAGCACAAGAAAAAATTGAGAAAGGGAGAAGGAAGGGGAGAGAGAAAGACAGGCAGACAGACACACAGATACACAGACTGAGAGAGAGAGAGATAGAGAAAGAGAGAGAGACAGACACACAGGCTGAGAGAGAGACAGACAGACAGACAGGCTGAGAGAGAGACAGACAGACAGACGGACAGACAGGCAGGCAGGCAGGCAGGCGGACAGACAGACAGACAGACAGATACATACATACAGACAGACAGATACATACAAACATACATACATTCATACAGAGAGAGAGAGAGGGAGGGAGAGTGGGAGAGAGAGAGGCAGAGACAGACAGACAGACAGACCAACAGAAAGAAAGAGAGAGGCAGACAATCAGACAAACAACGCAAGACCGATAGAGAGAACTAGAGCGATAGACAGACAGAAAGACAGACAGACAGACAGATATAAAAAGAGAGAGTCTCAAAACACAAATCCCAAGAATTTAAAACCAACCAAGGCAGTCACTACAAAGCAAACCAGAAAAAACATCACCGGATGATACATACATGAAAGATGTACAAATTTTAAGGACAACTTCATAATAGGTGTTTTCACTAAATGTACAAAAAAAGTAAAAAAAACAACAACAAAAATGGTCTTTACCTTTTTCGTGAAGCCTGAATCCATACACTTAGTAACTTCTTTTTAATCGTGTGTATACACAGAGATGGTTCTTACCTTTTTTGTGAACCCTGTATGCACACAGTTCTTGACGTTTTGTGAACCCTGTATACGGACACGCATTTCTGAACTATTTGCGAACCCTGTATACGGACACACATTTCTGAACAATTTGTGAACCCTGTATACGGACATACAGTTCTGAACTATTTGTGAACATTGTATACGGGCACACAGTTCTTAACTATTTGTGAACCCTGTATACGGACACAGTTGTATACGAAAACAGTTCTAAACTATTTGTGAACCCTGTATACGCACACATAGTTCTTAACTATTTGTGAACCCTCTATACGCACACGCAGTTCTTAACTATTTGTGAACCCCGTATACGAACACACGGTCCTTAACCTTATTGTGTGAATCCTGTATATGCACAGTTACAGTAAGAGGGGCATCAAAAGGAAGACACAACAGCTCTCATGCTACAGTCTGTTGTAGCCATTGCTCCTTGTGACTCGAGAGAGCCTCCCACGCCCCTCAAGCCCCCCACCCCCACCCCACCCCCACCCATCCCATGCACCCAGTCCTATGATAGAGACTTTACTAGCTCTCTTCAGACTGGCAAGTAGTCCTCCACAGATGGGATGAAAACCCTGTTGCAGGCTAACCTCTTCGGGGGGAACCAGAAGTTTACACAGCACTCACTGGAGAACATTCCTCCTCCTCGGCCCCGATTTATCTCCCTTGCTTCTTTTGGTGTCAATTTCTTTCTTTTTTTGCGGGGCGTAAAATGAAAAGTATGACAGACTATTGATGTCCCCTCCCTCCCTCCCCTTTTCTTTCATTTTTTATTTTTTTGGAAATCAAAGACACTAAGGCTTGGTGATATATTTAGTGATATGTGTTGATGATGGCTAGTTCTTCTTGTCAAACACACACACACACACACACACACACACACACACACACACACACATATATATCGATATAGAGATACATAGATAGATACACAGAGAGAGACGGAGGCAGAGAGACAGAGACAGAGACAGACAGAGAGGAACAAGTACAGGTAAACAACCAAGTAATTTTCCCGTCACTTAAAGGACGTAAAACCGTGTATATGTGCATGTATGTGTGTATGTAAATAAAGCATCCTTGCATATTTTCACACTTGCGCGCGCCTTTCTCCTCGCCCCCACTTACACACACACACACACACACACACACACACACACACACAGAGAAAAAAAATTCTTTACCATATCGAGCGATGCCCTTCAGTCGAGACCTGCCTGCCCGTGCTCGTGCGTTTGTCCAGTTTACCCATGAAATGAGCCTAAATGTTATGTTATACTGGGTGGCGGCAAAAACCTATAGGCCTGCTACCTGACTTTAAAAGCAGAAAAGCCAGAAGTGTAAAACGCTGCTGTAAAAAGCTGTGTCAATAAAGCACAGCCAGCCTGGAGCCAGGAGAATGGCTCTCACAGCGGCATGGGCGGGACAGCGAATGGCTGTGTTTAAAAGGAAAGGGGGTGGCAGCAATGCGGGTTTGTAATGTGGAGAGAGAGAGGGAGAGAGAGAGATTTGGAGTCAAATTAACTAATAAGTGAGAAGAGATGATTAAACACTTTGACACATAACTGCCAATAACTTAATTTAGAGTTAATGTGGGATTCCATTTTTCCAGTTGTTCGACTCCAGAATTTGAACAATACACGGAAAAGAAAGTGAATATCACATAGCAAGTATGTTAGCATTTAACAGAGGCACATATATTTATATCATAAACCAGACTGACCATCCAAAGGTTACGCTTACTTGTTTATATTTTTTCCCTTCATATAACCCGCAGGAATTCTTGATGTATGAGCATTTGTAGTTACAGTAATCTTTCTGCGTATATTTACTGCCTCGGAGACATATTTTGCATGTGAGGGGATCCTATCTTCATTTTCTGACCTCAGTCCAAGTGCTTTGTAAACCTAGCAATGTAGGTTTTATGTCATTCACTTGTCAAGATCTTAACATACATCTCTGTTCTTCTAACATACTACTCATACTGACCTGAAAGCATGAAACCAATTATATCTATAGTTGCTTTCTATTTCTCTATGCAACTTTTATTTGTAGGGTGGGTGCTATCAGTCTATCTTAAAATTCCGATATAAAACCGTTCTCGTGTCCTCCTTGGCACATCCAAACAAGTCCAAATCCATGTTCTGTTAAGTTTGTTTTTGATATGGAAATCCCAGTTCTGTTTGCCCTTCTCCTCTTGCAGCATCATAATCTCGTATGCTTGTCTACATAATCATGATGTTGGCAGCCTTGCCAGTTTGTGCCAGCATTTCATGCATTTAACAATTGATTGAATAAGCAATAGATACCTGCCAGTATCGCCATATATCATCGTATTTTTAACAGATGTAATGGGACACAAAGAAAGCGCTTGATTGCAAAACTATGTACCTTTTCCATTTGGTCATTTACTGTGAATCCCCATATAAGTGTTCAACTCCATAGTTCAAAACTTGTTTTAGTTTGTGTGTCAAAAAGTTTTCAGAAAAGATGCACATCAGCCGAACGTAGTCTCCTGAGGGATTTTAGAGTTTGGAATACACCTTTTTCTCTTTTCTGCTCGTTTCATGCCAAGTAGACATCAAACTAAATTTTGTTGAAAAAAGCATTCTTAAATAACTTTTCTTGAGCCGAAAGATGACCCTCCTTACTGAAAATGCTAACATTGGTCTTATCGAGATTTACTGATAAGTGTAGTTTATGTTTCTTGCTTAAAGAAAAGTGATTGATTTTGTAGAACAAAAATCAGCAAACATCAAAAAACAATTTTGTGGCCCCATGTATCATCTGGATTTCATGTCTACCTTCTCTGACAACTCAACGGCATGTGTATTAATAAAAAAATGAAATCAACTGGGATTAGCAGGCAACCTTGTTTTACACCCTGTGATCATTGAAAACAGTCGGAATAAAGACCTTTGTCACGAGCACACACAAACACTCATTCGCAGATGCTTCTAAAGGCCACACCTTTCCACTTTTTTCAGTTTTTATTTCGTAAGAGTACTTCACGGATTGTTAATGTTCACAGTATCGAAAGCTTTTCTGAAGTCTAGAAATGCTGTGTACAACTGTCGTACATAAGAAATGATTTGGACTAGAGTAAATAGAGTGGATATATACGAAATGATTTAGACTAGAGCAAAAAGAGTGGATATATGGTTGACAGTACGATAACCTGTTCTAAAGCCCGCCTGTTCCTCTGTTGTTATCTTTGTTGTTGTTTTTCTTCTTTTTAATTTTTTTCTAATTAAAATGTGCGTCTACACTTTGTTAGCTTTCACGCTTTCTCTTACATTGACCCTGATCCTTACTCTCTCCCATCCCAAACTTATCGTGTGTTAAAGATATACAATACCACTAAAACATGGTCAGACCTTACACGCCCTCCCCCGCTCTCCCTCCCCTCACAAACCCCTATGCGGGTACATGTACATTCATGCAGCAATACACACTTAATGTGCCTGGCAATGCACGCGCAGTTTTGTGGCATTGTATTATTGTATTGTATTATTGTATTGTATTACTCTTTTTTGTCACAACATATTTTTCTATGTGAAATTCGGGCTGCTCTCCCCAGAGATAGCGCCACCTTTTTTTTTCTTGCCTGCATTTTTTTTAAATTTGTTTTTCCTATCGAAGTGGATTTTTCTACAAAATTTTACCAGAGGCAACCCTTTTGTTGCCGTGGGTACTTTTACGTGCGCTAAATACATGCTGCACACAGGACCTCTGTTTACCGTCTCATCCGAATGGCTAGCGTCCAGACCACCACCCAAGATGTAGTGGAGGAGGAGGAGAAAATACTGGCAACTGTGCCGGGAATCGAACCAGTGCGCTCAAATTCTCTCGTTTCCTTGGCGGCCGCGTTACCTCTAGGCCATCACTCCACAAGCCTACCCAGATTCCACGTGAAATTAATGACCACTGTCCAATGATTGATTGGTCACTGGCACATTGCGGCGTGCCATAAACTGCAACGGGTCTGTGAAGCGACGGTACTTGTAAGCCATGACTGATAAGGCCGAGACTCCAGTTGTGTTTGATGTGTCTGCAGACCCACTCCATGCTGCAATGTGGCTAAGGCGGCAGTGCGTTCTTTCATTGGATTGCGTCATGAAGGAGGGTTACAAAACACGTGCTTTTATCACTCACACAGTAAATCCTAAAATGACATCCTGTTGCTTTAATCCAAGACACCCATGCTCAGAACTACTTGACCTCAAGGCCGCTAGCCAACGGGTCGTTTAACTGAACTCTACTTTCCTTCATCAACAGCAGGAAGAAATCATGGTATCATTCCTGAAGATTTTTGAAACAACAACGAACATAAAATAGCAACGACGACATGACAACAAAGCCGAACAAGACGGGATGGCAGGATTATCAAAATTGACAAGAGTTTATGTTTTAGAGCTTTTCTTTGTATATTTTTTCGGCGATATCCACAATTTTCCCTCAAGACGGAATGAGCAGTGTTCACAAGGCGTGGACGTTCACTCCGTCAGTCACACAGAGGAGTGGAGGGAAAGAAATGTGGACATGGCCAATTTTTCAGTGCTGTATTTCTAGAAATGACCCTGCCATGGAAGTTATTGAACATTGCGAACATTGCGTTTTCTTAAGTTTGGTCCTACCAGTTTATGTGACACTGTTATCAGAAAATTATAAGTCTGAAATATCATCCATTTCCATGTTTCTGCACGACTCAATGATATTTCATTGTTCTCGTTTTAAACCTTGTCCATTCTACATCCAACTTTTTTTTTCTTCATTTCGGGTTCAGTCCAGTATCATTTAACAGGATATAAGCTTTCTCTTTGTTTTCACACACACACACACACACACACATATATATATATGTGTGTGTGTGTGTGTGTGTGTGTGTGTGTTTATATTACCTCTATCTTTCTACTATAAAAACAGAGGTGTAGAGATCGACAAAAGGAAAGGAAAGATGCACACACGTACGCGCGCACACACACACACACACACACACACACACAGAGAGAGAACAAAAGTCCTACAAAGTGTCGAGCCTCTGCTCAGTATTTTAATCGCGTTTTTCTCTATCAACAGCTAAGTCACGAAAGAATTTCATAAATTTGCTTTTTTGTGACATACAGATGAACATCCATTAATCCATCCATTCATCCTTCCATCCATCCTTCCTTCCATACATTCAGAGAGAGATCCAGGCCTGGTGTTTAAGTGCGTTCTTGTTTCTTAGAAGGGGTAGAAACGTCCAGACTAAGTCCTGATTTTTTTAACAATTATCCCTAAGACTGATTATTAGCATAGCATAGCATAGTATTGTATAGTATTCCTCTTTGTCACGACGAATTTATTTTCTCTGTGAAAATTAGGATGCTCTCCACGGGAAGAGCGCGTCGCTACAGTGTAATGCAAACCATTTTTTCTTTTTTTCCTGTCTGCAAGTGTTTTGGTTTTTCGCTGTTAAAGTGGATTTTTCTACAGATTTTTGCCATGGACAACACTTTTGCTGCCATGGATTCTTTTACACACGCTGTGTGCAAGCTACACATGGGACTTCGATTTATCGTTTCATACGGACCATTCTCGTCCAGACAAACCACTCAAGATCTTGTGGAAGGTAGGAATACTGCCGACTACGGGATTCAACCCCCTGTGCTCAGTTTCTTTCGCTGCCTTGGCGGACGCGTTACCACGGAACCACCACTCCACTATCGCTGTTCAAAGACTGAGCGCAATAGCCGAGTGGTTAAAGCGTTGGACTTTCAATCTGAGGGTCCCGGGTTCGCATCTCGGTGACGGCGCCTGTTGGGTAAAGGGAGGAAATTTTTCCGATCTCCCAGGTGCAGACCTGTTAGTGCCTGAACCCCATTCGTGTGTATACGCACGCAGAAGATCAAATACGCACGTTAAAGATCCTGTAATCCATATCAGCGTTCGGTGGGTTATAGAAATAAGAACATACCCAGCATGCACACCCTCGAAAACGGAGTATGGCTGCCTATATGGCGGGGTAAATAAACAAAACGGTCCCACACGTAAAAGAAAACGTTACATAACTGTTTGAGTGTGTATGTGTGTGTGCCTGAAATCTGATTGAATAACACAGGAAACGAATGATGAACGCCCAGTGGCAGCCGTCAGTCGGCTCTACCCAGGTAGGCAATCTGTTGTGTAAATGACCCCGTGTTTGTAAAGCGGTCTGAGCTTGGTCTCAGACCGAGGATAGGCGGTCTATATAAATATCCATATCAATCAATGAATCAATCAAGACAGCATGGAGGTGAGAGGTGGTAGAATGGTTAAGACGCTTATCTGCGAATACAGGTTCCTTGAGGGTCTGTGTTCGATTCA
>JAAQRG010093240.1:0-38566 GCA_011634625.1 Babylonia areolata | reverse complement strand
GTGTATATTAAGTCCAAAAATATATGTAAGAGCATCTTCAACTCAAGAGAAAGATGTTGGAGAAATTTCCTTCATTATGATTACAAAGTGTTGGGATTATCTTCAATATTTTTATTCTGTAGTCCAGAATGTGGTTATCAGGTGGGATGAGAACTGCATGACTGTTTTGACAGATTTTGATGTCTTCTGCATATATATTCCAGAGGAGTGCCCATCCGCCCTTGAACTGTAAAGTGATAATAGGTTGTGTGTGTGTGTGTGTGTGTGTGTGTGTGTGTGTGTGAATGAGAGAGAGAGATTGAAAGTGCATGTTGACGTGTGTGCATGCACCTGTGCCAATGCGCCCACAGTAATATTTAATGGTGCATGTGCTCATGATTGTACATCCACAACTGGCTTAGATCCCCTTTGTCCACTTTACACCAACCAGTGTCCAGCTTAGTTTGGTTGAGTTATTCTTGGCATATATATGTATATGTATTCATATGTAATTAAACACAGCTTTCCATGAAAAGTGTAATTCCTTGGTTGTAAATAATACACATTGTGACTTGGATGTGAATGATAGATGATCAGACTTTCTGGTTGTGTTGTTAAAAGGTGGTTATGGCAGTTTAAAAAACACAGCAACAACAATGGTTTGTAATGTTTCTTTCACTTTGTGTGTGTGAAAACAGTGTTGTTGTAAATATGTTAGTTGTTAGCCAGAGTGCTTACTCACAAAGGTTTTCTTTAAAATTGTGGGAAATTGATTGATAGATAAGGGGGTCAGTGTTGGTTTTCTGTTGTTTGTTTGTGTGTGTGTTTTTTTTTTTTTTAAAAAGAAGAAGAAAAGAAACAAAAAGTTGGTTTAAGGATTCAGGTTTCTGAAAACATTCACCTTCCCCCAGCTCATGTGGGGAGTGGAAGGGGATGATGGTTCTCCCAAAGAGAAGTGTATGGAACACAAGCAAAATGAAAGAATCCAAAGACATGTGGAGTTCCTGAACAGCGGTTCTGTATTTTATGCCCAGTGTCCTCCTGTTGGTCCTCTGTCGAGCAATAACCTTTGTGCTGGAAAACCCTGCATTATTTTCACTGTGTGGTAATTTGAACCAGGCAACATTTGTAAATATGTTTTGAAGATTTAAAACAATTTTTCTAAGTTCCAAGTGATTTCCTGTGTTACAGTTTAGATGCAACCAAAAAGTTGTGTCCTTGTTTTTTTGTGTTACATTCAAGTGTTGTTTTGAAGATATAGGCGTGTAATAAAAAGCACTGTCTTGAACACTGGATCTTCAGGTGTATGTTTATTTTGGTAGTGTTGTCCAATGTTGGCTGGGAGGGTGTTTATTTGTATCTGTACCATACTTAGTCTTGTGTTTTAGATCATTGTTTACTGTGTGGTAACTGTGTTTCTCTCTCTACTGTCTGTCTGTCTGTCTCTCTCTCTCTGTCTCTTGCCTGTTTCTCAGTCTCTGTTTTTCTATATCTGTCTTTTTCTG
Organism: Babylonia areolata; assembly: GCA_011634625.1. Taxonomy (NCBI): domain Eukaryota; kingdom Metazoa; phylum Mollusca; class Gastropoda; order Neogastropoda; family Buccinidae; genus Babylonia; species Babylonia areolata. Next base: position 37,082 of record JAAQRG010093240.1, on the reverse strand, counting down.
TGACTGTGTCTTTCTCCATATGTGTCTGTCTGTCTCTCTCTTGTGCACTTGTACTCTGATCAGGCACGTGGTTGAGTTTGTTGTTTGAATTATGGTAACTTATGTAATCTCTCTCTCTCTCTCTCTCTCTCTCTCTCTCTCTCTCTCTGTGTGTGTGTGTGTGTGTGTGTGTGTGTGACTCTCAGACTTGGAGTAGACAGTATTGATATAAGTGGTGTTCATACCAAAAGAACGCTTTCACAGACACACACACACACTCTAGCACATGTGCATGCCACACATGCTTGCTCGCTCACACACACACGTGCGCACACACACACACACACATGCACGCACACACTCATTAACATACATTCTCCTTCCCTCCCTCTCTCCCTCTCTCTCAGTCACCTGATGTAAAATTGATAGTTCTAAGAACTTGTGCACCTTCATTGGAGGGTTTCTAACAGTACAAATAGTTTGCTGGAAAAGAAGGTTGAGAATAGGTTTATGTGTCCTTGTAAAACCACCAGTCAAGAACGTCTTCAGAATGTACAGAAGTCCACTTCTGTGGAGCATTAAAAAAAAACAACAAAAAACCCCAAGAAAATCCTGACCCATATACATGCAACACCACGCCACATTACACCGAAACACAACGCAATGCAATGCATCACAACACAACTCCTTGTTCTTCTCTTCCACCAAAAATTGGAACAATGTAAAATCTATCTGCCAGAACAAAATTTCACTTTTTATTGCTGTTTGGGAAGAGCAGGTGGGGAAAGCCAGGCACTTGAGACAGAGCAAAACCAGAAAAGAGGGATCACTGGCAGTAGTACCAGTAGAAGTTTTGTTTGACCCATATCTCAGGCTCTGCCTTGCTGTCCACTGGACCAAACTGCAGGGTGGTTCAGTTAAAAAGCTGTCAGATTGATACATCAGTGAGTGGACTTGTTTGAATCAGAGAAAGATCTTGAACCATAAATGCGATAAAAGTTCCTTGCTTTTTTTGCTGAAGAGTAGGTTGTAGAAGATGGTGAGTTTTAAAACAGATGTCTGTCTGATACGTCACTAAAGACATGAAAGAGTACCGGTAAGTTTCTGTACATTCAAGAATACATATTGTTACAAACTGTTCAGCATTTAAAACAAATCCTTTAATGAACAGACTGCTTCAACAGCCTGATGAAAAATAAACATGGTCAGAAACAAGTAAACATTCTGAGGACGTAGGATAGAAAAATATAAATTTCCATAACGATGGTCTGTACAACTGATTGCTGTCTGCTTGTTCAGAAGTGGCGGAATGGAAGGAGGATCAGGGTGAGAGTGGCCTAGGGCAGTTTTCGGGTTTCTTTCCCACCAGTCGGAGGGGTCGGATGCTTGTTCTCAACGGCTACCACTTCCGCTTGGACAGGCGTTTCTCCAACAGAACAGCCTGGAAGTGCAAAGTGGATGGCTGTCGGGGCCGTTGTACCACCAGCTCCGATGATAGAATTATAAAAGTAAGTATACATACATTTTTTAAGCGAACAAATCAGTAGAATTATAAATGTAATGTATACTTTGTTCAAGCGAACAAATCAGTAGAATTATAAAAGTGTACATACATTCGGTAAGTGAACAAATCAGTAGAATTATATAAGTAAGTTAGTATACATTGTTTAAGCGAACAAATCAGTAAAATTGTTTAAGTGAACAAATCAGTAAAATTATACAAGTAAGTTGGTATACATTGTTAAAGCGAACAAATCAGTAGAATTATAAAAGAAGACATTCTTTAAGCGAACAAATCAGTAGAATTATAAAAGTAAGCATTCTTTCAGCGAACAACTCGAACAGGCCTAACACTAATAAAAGTGAGTATGCAAATGTAGGAGGAAGCAAATGTGAGAATCCTAAGAATGATAAAAGTTTGTTGACATAATGCTGTTGAACTGGAACAGATATAAGTAGCCCAAGAATAATAAAAGTATGACATATGTTGAACTGGAATGTAAGAATCCTCAGAAAAATAAAAGAATGACATCATTTTGTTGAATATGAAGGGAACAAATGAGAGAAGCCGTAGAAAAGAAGAACCAAAAAAACTTGCTGTTTGTATTTTGCTTCCTTAATTGCATTATTTATTATTATGCACATATTCCAGTTCACTTGTCATCTTATGAATGTATACACTCACATGCACAGTCACAAAAAATTAGCACCCTGACATACACATCTACAGCTGTATACATGGTCCACATTCTCTCTGTTGCTCGGTCTTACACACAAAATTCAGACGCGCGCACACACACACACACACACACACGCACCCTCTCTCTTTCTCTCTGTCTCTGTCTCTCACAAGCACACAAACAAAACAGCTTTAGAATGGAGGGGGGTGGGGGGAGAAATTCCCCACCTGTGAACTGATAATGAGTAAAGCTCAAGAAAGATACATACACCAAACAACAACACTTTGTCACAAATCCTAACAACAACAACAAAAAAGTATGAATTAAAATGCAAGAAGTCCTTTTTTTATGACTTACAACCAAAAAAAACTTTGAACATACCACCAAAAAATAACAACCAAAAAACCAACCCACCCTCCTACCCCTTCCCCCAAAAGATTAAGGAAGTGCTGAACATGGTTGTGTGGTGGCGTTGTGGTGTCCAGAGCACGGAGAGCCACAACCACCCAGTGGACTGGAAGCGCCTGCAGCAGCAGTTCCAGCTGAGTGAGGAGGAGATCGCCTTCCACCAGGTCCAATCCTCCTCCGCCCCCTCCACCTCCCATTTGTCTCTGCCGCCCCCTCATGCCCTCGATGGGGAGCAAGACCTGAGCATTGAGATCAAAATGGAAGTGGAATGACAGGGGTTGAATGCTGCGTTATAATGATAGAAACGGGACTGGATGTCTTTGTTAAGAGGAATGGATTGAGTGCGTTGTTTATGGAAATGAGACTGAATCCGTTGTTCAGCAGAAATCACACTGAATGCGTTTATTAAAAAATAATAAAAAAATTTGAAAATAAAAACTGGACTGAATGCGTTGTTCAGAGTTAGGGAAATGGGATTGATTGCATTGTTTATGGAAATGCGACTGAGCCCATGTTTGATAGAAATGAGACTGAATGTGTTTTTAAAAAAAACAACAAAAAACTGGACTGAACGCATTGTTTATAGATTGAATGTGTGGTTTACAGAAACCAGACTGAATGCATTGTTTGTAGAAATGGGACTGAATGCAACGTTAATAGGAATGAGACTGAATGCATTGTTCATAGAAACAGGACTGAAAGGCATTGTTTATAGAAACAGGACAGAATGCATTGTCTGTAGATATGGGACTGGAAGCATTGTTGACTGAATGCGTTGTTCATAAAAACAGGGACTGAATGCATTGTTCAAAGAAACACCTGTGATTTGTTGGTACATTGTATCTTGAGTCTGAACTGTTTTGTGATGAATGGCAGAAGGCAGCTGTCAGTCTGCTCTACCCAGGTAGGCAGCCTGTTGTACAAATGACTGTAAAGCAGAGCACTTACAGTTTTGTCTCTCTACCAAATATAGGCGATATATTATAAGTATCAACAACAAGAAAAATAAAGAGAATAATGATGATAATTTGTTTTATATTGATAAATTTTCATTTGGCACTTTGGTTTGTGTCTGAGTCTGAACTTTGGTTTGTGTCTGAGTCTGAAATTTGGTTTGTGGCATGTGCTGTGGGAGTGTGGTGCAGTCAGGTGTCATAGGGGAGTGAAAGTGGACAGATGAGAGGACTGCCACTGGATCTTAATTCAACAGTAATAAAACAGATGTTTTGTTCTCTCTTGATCTGTCTTTGCTTCTTATCCCAGTACTCACCTTATCTCTCTTTCTCTCTCTCTCTCTCTGTTTGTCTGTGATCTGTTGTTGTACTTTATAGTGCAAACTTATAGTCTGAACTGTTACATGATGAGCATCTAAAGGCAAGGTTTTGAGTTCTGAGTTCTGTCTGTTAGTCTGTCTCTGCCTCTCTCTCTCTCTCTGTCTCTCTAAGTCTTTCAAGAGAGCAGTTTGAGGTCACCTGTTAGAATTATACAATCAGAAGAACATACAGGATAATGTGCATGCACGCACAGATTCAGAACATCCTGGTGGAGATAACACAGTTCTTAATTGTGTTGAATCCTCGAGATCAATGCGATGGACTCCTGGAGTGGACACAACACAGCTTTTAATCCACTGATCTACACCAGTAACATGTGCAACAAGGGAGTGTGCTGTTCATGGCAGCAGCGAAAGTAATTGTCAAAGCATCCTGGATGTAGACACTGAAACTGTTTTGTTTATTACAAAGGAGATGGTTCTCTTTGTTGCAGAAACAGTGTGGTGATTGTTCACGATCATGATGTTCAAGCTTCTGAGGACTTGATTGTTATCAGTGAACTCTGTGGAAATTTGTCAGTTTTGGGTTATAATGGTCGCATCATAGCTTTAACAGCCATCAGGGCAGTGAATTCATGTTGACTGTATTAGGCTCAGGAGAGGAAGGCATGTTGCAATCGTCTCTGTCTGCTGTTTTAACCTTCCCCAATTGTAGTAGGGTACCCGTTCACTCCTGGATGGTTATGTTAAATAAAAAGGATGATAAGTTGACTGGGTCATTTGGCATGTTTTCCATTGTTGGTTGGCTTGATTTTTAAGAAAAATCTCATTTTGTTGCTGTCTCTTGCATCAGTTTATGGTTTGTGATTCAAAGGGTGATGGCAAAAAGGTGGCAGGCAATAGAGCTCTTTCTGTTGTTGGTTTAGTGCTGTACTTCAGATAACTGACCTGAAGATCTCTACACATATACATTGTCAGGGGAGGGATGATGCCTGCTGGGTATTTTTACTTTCGTAATGAAAATCAAGCACAATCCACTTTTGTTCCAATTTATGAAGAGGATAACAAAAACATGCACATTACCCAGTCTCTGTCTGTCTCTCCTGTATATTATCATGTAGGTGTGTGTTTGTGTGTGGAGGGCAGCATTTTTTTTTATCCCCACCCCCACCCCCCCGGAAACTTACAGAGTTTAGTCAGCATTTGAAGGCTTGAAGGATGATTGTGAACTTACTTTGGTTTGAATTATATTGGAAGGTCAGGGAACTTTGGATTTAGACTGCATTGGAAAGCATGATTGGAAAGATGTGAATTCAGGTTGTATTGGAAAAGACAGTTGATAGCTTTTGGGTTGAGAATGCATTGGGAATGATGATTAGAACATGGATAAGGATTGTGTTGATAAGAATTGTTCGAAAGGATGATTAGGGAACCACAGGATTGAGACTGACTTGGAAAGATGGGTTGGTACTTAAGATTGGTTTGAAGTAGAGAGGGAGGGAAATTGCTGTACAACATTATGATTTGATTAAAAGAGAGAGAAAAAAAAAGTTGTCTTCAATTAAATAACCAAGAGAAATGGAGTCATGCAAGTAAATCAAATTTGCTTATTTAGTTTTTGAGAAAAAGTGGCTGCAAAAAGTGGTTGCTTAAAAAAGATGTAGGTTTTCATTATTTATGAAAATACAAAATAAAACAAAAAACAAACAACAACAACAACAAAAAAAAAAGCAGCAGTGAAGCATGCACTGTTACTGTCGTAGACACTGTATGAATTTGTATAGTGAGGACATGAGAAGAGCAGTACTTGATTAGAGGCTGGTTAAGTGTCTCTAGTCTAGACCATTTTCACTGCCGCTGTCTATACCGTTTTTCTTTTTTTTCTCTATACATTGCAGCCATTGTGAGAGCCTCCAGGTTTACCTGCAACACTTGCGGAAAGAGTTTCACCAAGGCAAACAACTTGTCCCGCCATCGCAACAAGTGCGAAGGGAAGATCTGCTTTGTGTGCCCGTTCTGCTGCAAGCAGTACTATCGCAGCGACACTTACAAGCTTCACCTGGAGACCAAACACTATGGACTCCAGTTTGGAAGCAGTTTGCCCAGTGATGTTGATTCAGGGGTTTGAGGATTGAGGAGATGGGGGTGGGGGCTGATTTCAGGATTTGTTGGTGATGGGAGTGGGTTTTTTTTAATTTATTTATTTATTTATTTATTTTTTTAAATTTTTTTTTAATAAACCCAGAGTGTTGACGTTATTGAGGATCTGGTGCATTTGTTGTGATCAGCGCTGTTGTACAGAACTGCTCTTGTTCACTTTGCCTGTTCTGGGTTTTTTTTAATTTTTTAAAATTTTTATTTTTAAGCCATAGTTGCTTGAGCATGTAAAAACAGCTATTTAGTATACATGATCAGTGCAGAATAACGTTTTCTTCAATGAGAAGTACATTCTCTTGTTCATTGACAAGAAAGATGATAGTTGTCTCTCCGCTGTGGGTCAGAGTTCAACTTAGTCATGACCCCATACCTCCAAGGCCAGTGCATGCATGCATACACGCATTTGTCTATGATAGTTGGAATTGGATTACATTTACGGAGCACAGTCCCCCTCCATTCAATCTGTGTCTGACTGTCTCACACTGTCTGTCTTCTCTCACTCATGTCTCTCTGTTGGTCTCTCTGTTTTCACTTTCTTGCTGGTTCACCTATTTTCAATGTCATGCGTCCACTTAGTCAAGCATTCACGAGGGGGTAATATTGGACATTGATGGCTTGGGTCTTACCTTTTGGCTTTCCAAGCCCTAATGCATTGTACATTTTTTTTCATTTTATTTATTTATTCTTCTTTCTTCTTCTTTGTTCGTGGGCTGCAACTCCCACGTTCACTCATTTGTGGGCTGCAACTCCCACATCCACGAGTGGGCTTTTACATGTATGACCGTTTTTAATCCCGCCATGTAGGCAGCCATACTCCATTTTCGGGGGTATTTGTTTATTCATTTGTAAAGATTTGTGTTTTAGTTCATAAAATCTTTTTCAAGATTTGTATTGTACTTGAAGCATGGAGATGCAGTGTGCATTACTAAGTGCACTCATGTTATTCCCTCACTTCCTCACGTTTGTTCCCCGTCATGAACACGCCTTTGTTTTTCTCGTTTGTGTGCTAACATGGTGCAAAGTAGAATCCAGTTTCCTTGACATGAAGTAGAGGTTGAGACAAGAACATGGTGTTGGAGTCAGGATGAGGATGGCAGTGATTGTATGTAATATCCCATTCACAATATGACAAACAAAACATAAACAACAACAAAAAAAACTTACACAAAATTTTTTCCACACTAAATTTTTTCTTTTCTTTTTACCATGCTAGAATTTTCACTGAAAGTGAAATATTGTAAATGTTTCTTGAGTCTTCGGCTGCTCTCTTTCAAATGAAACAGGTGACTTAGATACTGTACTGTAAATTCTTCCTTGGGCTTCAGCTCCTCTCCTTCAAATGTAACAGGTGACTTGAATACTGTGCTGTAAATTCTTCATCAGTCTTCTGCTCCTCTCCTTGGAATGTAGCATGTTGCATTGCGCATGCATTCATTCATTCAGTCCATTTTTTGTTGTTGTTAGAATGTCTTGTTTCGACGTGGCGGCGCTGTGTGCATGCCCTTGACGCAGTGTGTGGTGGTTTCAGACATAGTCACAGGTGTGGCTGGTCCTAGGCGGGGCCACGCTATGGCCAGCCACAAAGTGGTGACCAGCGACGGCCAGCACCGGTACGCCTGCCGCGTGTGCCCCAAGATGTTCACCAACTACAGCAACCTGGTGCGCCACCGCCGCAAGTGCGAGGGAACGGGCTTCTACCTGCACTGCCCGCATTGTCAGATGCTGTTCTACCGGCGCGACAACTACCAGGATCACCTGGCAAACAAGCACAAGGTTCTGGACGTGGGGCCCAGGCACTCTGGCCGTCGCTCGCACACTGACTGGTTTCTGTGAGAGATGGTGATGAGGAACCAGAAGGATACAGGATGCTTCAGTATTTTTTTTCTTGTCTCTCAGAGAGAAGTTGTTGACACATTTGCTGACTGGTTTCTGTGAGACGTGGGGCCCAGGCACTCAGGCCGTCGCTCGCACACTGACTGGTTTCTGTGAGAGAATACAGGATGCACCAATACTTTTATTGTCTCTCAAAGGGAAGTTGTTGAACACATTTGTAGAGAAAAAGGCCACATATGCATTGCTTCTGCAGAACCTAACAAAAAGTCTGACCATACCCCCACATTCCAACAAGAACATCCATTAACAGTAAATGTATGCCCAGCACAGCAAAGGCTACATACAAGGTCATATTTATGAAACAAGGAGACTTGTGACACTGACAGTGACAGATCATACAGGAAAGCAGAGGAAATTATGATTCAAACTTTTCTTCAGTCTCGTAACGGAAATTCCCTGAGATCATTTAGAATTGTTAATATGTGTCACTCTAGAGCTAGTTTCCCATGTGCAGTAAGATGGGTCTCATGATTTATAGTGATTTATCTACATTGCAGAACCTTTGTGTGCACCGTAGGTGGCCTTATGTTTTCTTCAGACTCCTAAAAACCAGGACATCTTTGGCTTGGTGAATGTGACAACCAGAAGTTACCTCATTCACATCTGCCCAAGCATTAGTTAGATGATATTGTATTGAAGTGTTTTGATAGGAATGACTTTTTCTGATGTGCGTGATTGCATGGAATCATGTTATGAAGGGTTAATGGTTAACCTGTCATTTGAAAGCTATGATTCTGGCTTTAAGTTAGTATGGGCATGGTCAGTTCGATGGATGGTCAATAGGTGGACTGTCAGACATAATTACAGTTGCTGTCTGGGTCATCCAAAAGGGAGGTGAAGCATTTGATTACACTCAAGGCTTAAGAATGACCATTTCTTCCACTAGGGGCTTGAAAACGTGGTGTTTCCAGCTTGCCAACTGTACAGAAAGTCTTGAAACACTGCAAGAAGCAGCTTCCAAGATTGGGGAATGACTGATAAGTTGCAATCTGATGGAATGCGCACTTGCAGTATGTAAACTAAAGCATCTAGATAGTTGGGACTTTGAGCCAGTCTCTTTACTACTTCCACTACTACTGCTGCTACTTACCTCCAATGTATGAAGAGAAAATCCATCTATGTGTTGTTTTTTTTTTGTTTTTTACATGACAGTTTTTGGAGCCATGTATGGCAGGATCCATGACTTTGAACTTTGGTCATTGGAGTCATAGAAGAAAGTTTTAGAACTGCTGAAAAACTTTAAAACTGAGATTGTTTGTCCTCAGTGTCTGTAGGAGGGTGTATGCTGTAGAGCCTTGTAGAGTGAATTTTTGGTTTTGCTGATGGATGTGCTATGATGATGAGAGTGTATTCAGTGTATTTGCCTTTTTTGTACAATTTTTGTTTTGGGACATTTAGTTGATCACCAGCTGGTGCTTCCCTACTCTCCTGCACCTGTCCGCTCCTCACCCACCCTCTCCAGTTTGTACTAAAGTTTTGACTGATCAAGAGATCACACTGCAATCTGCTGATCATTTTCATTCTGTCAGTATTCTGAAATACAGATTTTTAAAACTTTCATTTTCACCCTTGGTTGCTGTGTTGCTGGGTGAAAACATGTAAAAAATAACAACTGCTAAATCACATTTAATTAATATCATGAACAAATTATGTACAATTTTTGGCTTCTTTGGAAAATTGGGGTCCGTTGGATAAATGCAATCAACTTAAGTGATTCATCTTTAATGTCCTGGGGTAGGTTCTCAAGACCTGACGAGCATGTTCGGTTTGTGTGTTGGTCAGGCGTCTACTCCTTTTTCTTTGTTTCTCATTTCTGTTTTAAGTTTTCGTTTTAAAGCAGATGTGGTGTAGTGTTTGTGGATCAGTCTGCATCCTTCCACACCTCTTTGAACCTGAAACAAATTTTCTAAAGATTTATTTTTCTGTCATTTAGAGAAACGGGCAGCATTGATCTTTTACAGACGGGCGCAATAGCCGAGTGGTTAAAGCGTTGGACTTTCAATCTGAGGGTCCCAGGTTCGAATCTCAGTGACGGCGCCTGGTGGATAAAGGGTGGAGAGTTTTCCGATCCCCCAGGTCAACATATGTGCAGACTTGCTTAGTGCCTGAACCCCCTTCGTGGGTGTATGCAAGCATAAGATCAAATACACACATTAAAGATCCTGTAATCCATGTCAGCATTCGGTGGGTTATGGAAACAAGAACATACCCAGCATGCACACCCCCAAAAGCGGAGTATGGCTGCCTACATGGCGGGGTAAAAAAACAGTCATGCACGTCAAAGCCCACTCGTATACATACAAGTGAACTTGGGAGTTGCAGCCCAGCCCACGAACGCAGAAGAAGATCTTCTACAACCTGCCAGATTCACTATTCCTTTCAATACCCCCACCCCACCCCCTAAGCCTTACCCCAGTTTGGAAAAATTGGGGGCATCTGGCTAAAGGTCATTAGTCCACCCTGTGTGTAGGACTCAAATTCCCCTGTTGTATGCTACAGAGATGAAAGAGATTTTAAGATTTGTAAACAAATGAATGAATAAAGCTGTAAAGAACAAAGTCCACATGTGGTTTGCTGTAAGATTGTGTCTTTCTTTCTCTCTCTCTCTCTCTCTCTCTCTCTCTCTCTCTCTCTCTCTCTCTTGCCACTATTGGAAGTGTTTGATATTCTTGAAGAAATATTTTTTTTAAACTGTATCTCGATCACTGCTGTCTGTCTGTCTGTCTCTCGCCTGTCTGTCTGTCTCATTCTCTCTAAAGTGAGATCATTTGGATATCATGTACATTCACACAAATGTAACATGCATTCTCTCTGTCTCTGACTCACATGGCAGAAAGTCAGTGTACATCTGTCAGATTTGTTTTGTTGAAAACATGGGGTCTGAAAACTTACATTTACCGAATAAGGAGAATACACCATGTGTGGACATGTTTACATATTTTAGCAGGCATGCTTGTGCATACACCTACACATGAACTCTCTCTGTCTATGCCACTGTCTCTCACAGACACACTGAGTCACACACACACACACACACACACACACACACACAGTCACAGTCACACACACACACACACACACACACACACACACACACACACACACACACAGAGGGTCAGGGGAAGTGGAGCTGCAGATGACATGCACAGAGAACAGGGACATGCTGAGAATGAAGGCAGGCAGTATGGACGGAGGAGTGGAGAGCAGCTTCCTTGTTTTTCCACTTTCATCTCTTATATAAGTGATACACTTTGGTGTGCTCCCACATTAGCTCAGTCCTATCCTGTAACAGAGGGAAGTCACTTGTATACTTTTATCTCTTCAACAGATAGATTTAGAGAAAAAGGAGAGGAGTGGAGAAAGCCATGCCACTGTATATAATCTGTCAGTTCCTGCTTCCTCCTTGTGTTCATCTTGGCAGTATAAGCTAAAGTTTCTTATAGATATTTCCTTTCACATCTGCGTCAGTTCCTTAAACAATCACTGAAGTCCCTCAAATAAACCATCTGATCATAATAAAGACAAAGTTATTGCTTCAACAAAGGTTATGAATAGCTGAGTGTAAACAAGTTTTGCATAAGTCAGAAAGATCCTTGGATAAGCTTTTTGTAATTTGACTGTGAAATAATCGAAAGGACTTAACTGTCATAAAAATCATGACATAAGTTCAATGCAGTTACCTGTAAATTTGTAACAAACAAGATTTTTTGATAATTTTAGAATAAAACTGTTGTATCCGCTAAAGCGTTTTTTTTGTTGAAATTTTTTTTTTTTTTTTATGCTGGCAAGTGTTGTTTCAACAGGTGTGCTGTCGATAACATGGGGATATAGTTGTTGTGTTTGCTAAAAGTGAGTCATCGTCTTTTATGTTTACTGTGGATAACTAGAAAACATAATTGTATCTGCTTAAAGCAGGTCGCCGTCTTTGTGTTAGTTACGTTGACAGGTGTTAGTTTCAACAGCCTACTGCTGATAACCTGAAAACATAATTCATTGTGTCTGCTAAAAGTGGGTCATCGTCTTTATATTTGTTACACTGACAGTTGTTTCAACAGGCCTACTGTGGATAACTTGAAAATATAGTTGTTGTATCTGCTTAAACGGGGTCATCGTCTATGTGTTAGTTACGCTGACAAGTGTTCTTTCAACAGCCTGCTCCAGATAACCTGAAAACAGTTATATCTGCTTAAAGCAGGTCAAAGTCTTCTATGTGTTAGTTACGCTGACAAGTGTTGTTTCGACAGGCCTGCTGTTCGTAGACCCCAGGAGCCGGCCGAGCCGCCATTTCTACCGCCTGACGGACACTGACGGTCGGGAGAAGTTTGCCTGCCAGACGTGCGGCAAGCTGTTTCTGCACCAGTGCAACTTGCTGCGGCACCGCAAGCAGTGCGAGGGTGACTTCCACCTGCAGTGCCACTTGTGCGAGCGCAAGTTCTATCGGCGGGACAAGTATCAGTACCACCTGATGGTTAAGCACGGGGTACTGGACGCCAGGAAAGGGACGTTCAAATCCTCCTAGCTGGATAGGCCGGCCTGCTCACACATGGGCTGTGGAGTTTCGTGTATTGTTGGGGAGTCGGCTTGTGGAAAAACTGTTTCCACGTTTGCTTTTTTTGGCTCTTGTTGAGATTTTTAGATTCTTTCTTTTTCTTTTTTCTTTTCTTTTTGAATGAGGAAAAATGAATGACTACCTCTTAGCCGTCTGTCCTGATCACACACAGGCTGTGGAGTTTGGTGTGTTGTTGCTGGGCGTTGGCATATTGAAAAACAGTCTACACATTTTTTGTTGTTGAGAATTTTGAATTCTTTCTCTCTATTTTTCTTTCTTTTCTTTTTCTTTTTTTTTTTTTAATGAGCAAAAATGAATGACTACCTCTTAGCTGTCTGTCTAGATCACACACAGGCTGTGGAGCTGTTGTGTTGAGCCTTGACCTGTGTGTAACAGTTTACAACTTTTTTCTGTGCTTTTTATCTAAAGGTGGTGTTCATAGGTCCATCATTTCGTTGATTTACATACTATTAAAAAATTTGAGTGGTTGCATTTTGTGAAAGGTGTATTCAATTTAGAGTAGACTTTGTAATGTTCTTATGGTCTATCAAGAAAAAAATGATAAAGAGTTTGTAATATTCTAATGGTCTTTGAAAAGAAAAGAAAAAACAAACACTGGGTGTTATTGTGTTCTGTGTAATTTATTTTATTGATGTAAACTGTACATGTCCTCTTAGTTTTACCAGATTCATGCTGAATAGCACAGTATTTTGACTTACCCCAACTTACAGTTTTAGATGAAAATTACTTGTAAAAATTTTATGGTATATTTGTATTGGTTCCAGGTCTCATGATTTGTCTTGTTGACTTTCCTGTCCTTTCGGTAAGATTCTTTTTGGACATATAAATGCAAAATGGTGAAAGAGCTGCCGTTTTGTCATTTTAGAAGAGGTATTTTGTGGTCAAAGGTTGCTTTTATTGGTTTCACGGATTGTTGTTGTGCCTAGCCATAAACCCTGTTACCTTTTGTCACATTCAGGGCTTTTTGATGTGCCTGATGTTACTGTTATGGGTTTCAAGGCTTCATCAAGTTATTGTTGTGTATCTGGTAACCTTTGCAGGATTGAAAGTCATGAAATAACTCTTATGTAGGCATCTTGACAGGACAGCGAGATGTATATCATTATTCCAGATTGATTGACAGAAAGCATGGTTCTTATGACATCATGTGTGGTCTTCTCAGTGGTGACAAATAACATGGTATTCCAGATATTGAAAAAAAGATAATTTTTTTCTTTACTTCTTTATTTAACCCCTAGGCTGCCTATATGACGAGATAACTCGTCATGGAAAGCATGTACGCATCACTGCCACAATGATGAGATAACTTGTCATTGAAATATTCTGCCTTTTCCCTGCTTTGCATTCAGTTTGACAAAAATGCTGGTAGCGTTAGCTTGGGGAATCTTTCTAGATTCTATTCATAGCTAGAAACACCATCTGTGTCATAAGGCAGTCCTTTATTTGAACATTTTGGTTGGGTTACTGGCTGCAGTCTTTGCCTGGCTCCTCTCCTCGCTCGCTCAACAAAATGTCGGACTGACTCCGTGCTCAAGACATGCGATCGTGGCGAACTAAATCAACCAAGATTACTTTCTTCAGCTGATGCTCATAAAGAATTGAAGCATAAATTCGAAGGAGAAGACAGTGGTGAACATTTATAGGACGATTTGATAGAAAATAAAGGGAGCAATCAAGAGAGTGGTCAAGTTACGACTATCAGTGAGTGATGACTGTCAGTGAGTGATGCTGGCTGTTCAGCTCTAGCAGACGACAGAAGTCACCGAATTTTTAGCAGGACACAGTGTGAGCTATTTTCTTGGCACTCGGCCAACATGGTCTGATGAGAACTGGATAAAGTGACCTTGTGAGAGGGGTGAAGAGGAGGGGGGTGGAGACTGAGGGGGCGTGGCCTCACATCCTTATTATCACTTGCAGAAGTCACAATGCATTATGTTATTTCTTTTTCAGTTTTTTTATATTGTGGTTGTTCTAGTATGATTTTGTGTGTGCAGATATCCATTTGTCCAGAAAATATGATATTTTAGTGCGAATTACCTAATGTTTGTAATGAACAAGTTGAAAATGTGACAAAAAACAACACTTGATTTCAAAACAACAGCATGTCACTAAAAAGATATAAAATGGGAAAACATCATGTGTTTTGTATTCTTTATTCATTTCCCTTTCAGAAAATATATACTTTTATGGGTCTTCCTCCAATAACAAAGAGCACAGAATTTTTTGAAAATTTATACCCGTTTTTTGTGATAAAACCCTGGCAGATAGATTTCACTTAAATCTTATTTTCCTGACAGCAAAAGGGTTAAAATGAGTTCAGAATAATTTCCCATGAGAATACAAATATTATATTCTCTTAGAGAGCAGTGAGATGCCAGATCTTAAGCGGCTTTAGTCCCTGCTGTTAGTATTTCAGGCTGAAAAACAATGAGCAATAAACATACAGTTCTCCTTATTTGCAACAAAAATGCATTTTTTCCTCCAGTTTTTAAATTTTTTTTTTAATTTTATTTTTTTATGAAGAGAGCTGACGAAAGAAACAGGTCAGTTGACACATGCAACGGCTGCTTGTTGCCGTTTGTTCAGAACTGTTGGGTACATCAGAAGACGTTGTCAGGGTCTGTATGTATCATTGTTGATCAGAAAGCATTGTCAGGGTCTGTCTGTATCATTGTTGATGTAAGTATCAATGTTGATTAGAAAGCTTTGTCAGGGTCTGAAATGTTTTGCTTGATCAGAAAGCTTTGTCAGGGTCTGTAACATTATTGTTGATCCTGCTGAGACATGGACTTGCTGAGGTGTTTGTGCAAGCGATCCAGTGTGCTTGGGAGTGCAGTTTCAGAGGGTCAGGGTAATGGGGTGGAGGAGAATCCTGCAGAATGAACATGGAATACAACACAACGCAACACACAACACACACACGCGCACACACAGACACACACATACGCACACAGTGGTCAGCAATTGGGTTTGCTAGACCTTCTACCAGTGGCGCAGGAGAATGAGAACCAAAGGTGGGATTCTGTGGTATCATGAACCCCTTGATGGTTGAGGAGCATAGTGGAGGGTGATGCTTGCCAATGTTCTGAGAACTGAATGGGAAGAGGTAATCTTCAGAGCTTGACTTCGAAAAGTCTTGTTAAAAATGAGTGAGAACAACTTACTATTCTTACACTGGAATGTTTGTGGTTTGCTTTCTGAATTGTTTTGCCTGTGACTGTGAGAAAGACCCGAGTCGCTGCATTTACATTTGGGTCAGTTAACATTTTGTGTCATGTTGCATCTCAGCAGTGGTTTTATATTGGAGGGGAGGGGGGTGTGTGTGTGGGGGGGGAAGGGGGGGGGGGGTGGGGGGGGGGAAGAAGGGACAGTTGACCTATTGTCCTTGCAACCTTGTTGACCTCAGTGGAAATACATTTATTTGATAAACAGAACTGCAGTGTGTGTCTGAAGCAAAGAGAGAGGAGTGGTGTTCACATATGCACTTTGCGTGCGTGTATACACACACACTTGCACACACGCACATTTTCTCTCTGTCTCTCTCTCTCTCTCTCTCTCACACACACACACACACACACACACACACACACACACACACACACACACACACACACACACACACACACACACTAATGATCTGTATCTCTTTCAGTGGAAAGAAACGGCTTGTGATAAATGGCCATGGCAATATTTCCCATTATCCTCATTGTCTTGTTCTTGGGAGATCAGAATTCTTACCCCCCCCCACCCCCCCAGTACCCCCCAAACCCCAACAATCACTATCATAAATTGTCGATGATAATGAAACTTCATTTTTGATGTCAGTGTTCACTTGAAAATGACCTCATTCACCCTACCCCCACCCCTCACCAGTACACCACCTTGGTTCCCACAGTGCATGCTGATCAGTATCAAAATATGAACAGTTTAATGAATTATAATTCTAGTTGTTAACCATCTGTCAGGACTAAGATATCGGCAAGCAAAAACAAGAACCCTAGCATACATGAAAAAGTACTCAGTCTCTTCCTTTTCTTCTTTTCTGTTTGTGGTATAAAAAAAAAGAAAAAAAGAAAAAAGAAAAAGAAAAAAAAGGGCATAGGTGAAACATTCCTAGTGTTTCTTGATGGTGACATTATTATCATGTTCCCTGCAAACCAGAAATCTTTCTCTTGGGACTGAAGGTGTGATGTTTTGCAGGATCGTTTATGTACGTTGTACCACTCCAAGAAGACGAGCGACTCCTGTACTCATGTCGAAACTGCGGTGCTCGTTACAAGCACGCCGCCACCATGACCCGTCACCGCCGAAAGTGTGAGGGTCGGTACAACATCAGCTGCTTTGTCTGCGGCAAGAGCTTCTACCGCCTCGATAACTACAGAGTGCATCTCATGCGCAATCATGGCGTCTCCGACCCACGGCAGAAAAACAAATGAACTTTGTGCATGTTGAATGAAGTGATAGATCTCAAAGCCTGATCAGCGTGTTGGCTTTATGCAAAGGTCAGGCATCTGTTCCATTTCTTTCTTTCTTTTATATATATATATATATATATATATATATATATATACATATATATATATATATATATATATATATATATATTTTTTTTTTTATTGACCAGCAGATGGCGTGTGGCGTATATCGACATTTGACACCTGCTTGAAAGTGAAACTGATGAATCCCGTTGATTTAGGACTGACGTATTTTGGCCTTCAGCATCACCAAGTGCTTGATGGATTACGGCTTTTTCTTCTTTCTGGAGAGACGGTGTATGGTTAGAATTGTTTGTGTTTCAAGGAGAGACCAGATTCGCAGTGATCTTCAGATGGTTCAGCACATGTTCATGATAGGGAATGGGATATAGATATACTTGTTAAAAGAAACATTTATTAACTTGACAAGAAATGGGATTGTAGTATTTAGTTATGAGAAACATTTTGATAGGAGGTGGGGTTTTAGATGTATTTTGTTATAGGAAATGTTATTGTGATGGGAAACAGTAAATGGTGTTATGAATATATATGTCTGTGAAAAAAAGATCAAGACACGAAATGGTTGTTGATATATTTTTATATTTGGATAGTAATGATGTGAATGTGTGTGTGTGTGTGTGTTTTTAATATATATTTTTTTTATTAAAGAACTATTAGGAGGGATTGGGTGTGGGGAATGTGTGTGGGGGGTTTGATTGTGTTTATGATATTATTTAATTGGTTATCTGACAGCGATCACTGTGGTTGATTAAGCTGTACAGTGTCCAGCGAGGAAGCTTTTGTGGATTACTCCGTTGAAGAAATCAGAATACTGCAGTTTTACTTGGTCAAGATGCTTGACTAGGTGCTTTGTACATTCAGTGAACACAAATGCCTGTCGCTCACTGTTCAGTATAATAACTCATTAACTGCATATAACCACATATCTGCCTTGGTGAGTCTGTGTTAGCGTAAAAAAAAAATCACACTGGGATTGCAATCAACATAATTCTCCAAAGCTGGCTTAATGGAAGCATGATAGCATAGTCCAGCACTTCATGTCAACACATCTTTGGCATGTTAGTACTTTAAGATTGTATGATGAGAAAGGTGGTTAATATTCACTGAAACTGATACCGTTTGTCAGTTAAAACTGGACATTTTAAGTTATTGGTGTGTGTTAGTGTTAGCATGGTTATCGCTTCGTGAAACATCTTTTGGAAGCATAAGCACTTGTCTTTGTCTTTTTCTTTTATCGCTTCCACCTGTCTCCCTTTTCCCTCTGTGTCTTACGTGCTCCTGTTTCTCAGTGTGTCTGTCAGTCTGTGTGTGTCTTTGTAAGCCTGAGTAAAATTCTGCTGGCAGTGTAAGGGGGAGGGAGAAGGTGAGAACTGATCCTTAAAACATAATAAAAACCCAGAAGCTCACATATATATTTTGAAGTGTGAGGGCCTCCTGTCACTCTTTATTAAGTTCTCCATTTGTTGTGTCTCTTTTTCATTGTTTCTTTTGAATCTACCTCTTGCTCCAGTCGACTGTTGGGTGCCGGAGAGAATGGCTTTCCCCTTAAAATTTGAGCTGAGTGTGTGTGTGTGTGTGTGTGATAGTTTGTGAGGACTGAAATGTGGAGGCCTGTGTGGAGGCTCAGTTTTATGGACACATTCCTCTTGTGAAGAATGTGGTGTTTGTCATTGCCAAACCTGATCAGATGCGTTCAGCTTCACAAACTGAGCTAGAATTGCAAGCCCCATAGCTGAACTTTACTCAATATGTTTATTAGTTTTTCTGCATTAATTGTGTTCTGTATATGATGGCAAATTTAGCGGGTCAGATTGTTTAAAAGGAGAAATTTTATGCATCCAGAAAAAGGCTGCATGATATTAGATTTGTTTCACTTCATATTTTCTCAGTGCTTGGAAAAAGACAAAAATTTAATGGCAGCGATTCATATGTTAGAAGACTTACAGGGCACTTGGCCACCAATTTGGATTGGTTAAGTTCAGTATTAATTTGACCATTGGAGAGATAATTGTGACATTAGATAAATTAGATTGCTATTAGGGCTTTATGTGCATTCTTCCATTTATACAGTATTGATGGGTACTAGCTTGGGTCCTGTTCTTGCAGTGGTCACCTTAAGGGTACTTGCTTGGGTCCTGTTCTTGCAGTGGTCACCTTATGGGTACTTGCTTGGGTCCTGTTCTTGCAGTGGTCACCTTATGGGTACTTGCTTGGGTCCTGTTCTTGCAGTGGTCACCTTATGGGTACTTGCTTGGGTCCTGTTCTTGCAGTGGTCACCTTATGGGTACTTGCTTGGCTCCTGTTCTTGCAGTGGTCACCTTATGGGTACTTGTATGGGTCCTGTTCTTGGAGTGGTTCCACAATGTGCATGTGTGGCACATTTTATCATTATGGGTCAGTCTCCTTGGTGGTTTTGATACAAGACAAAGCAGTTGAGACCCACTTCTCACTCTCTTATGACAAGTCATAATTATTTTTGGAATTTTCGTGATTCCCCATACCCTTTAATGCCACCTTTCACATTTCTACACCTGCCCATACCATTTTAAAAGTAAAGTTAGATTTGTGTAGACAGCAGTGTACCAAGGGTAATTCAAATTGTCATTAGTGACCAAAGGACAGACATAGCTCCAATGTTAGACTGGCTGCAGCTATATTGCTTTGCTGTGAAAGGCCGTGTTGTGAAGTATTTCAGTCCAGCACCAACCTCCATCCAGTGTTTTCGTGGGTCACACAATAAACAACAATGGTTTTAACATCTCTAATCTTTTTTCCAGATACTTACTTGTACTCTGTAATCTTTTTCCAGATACTTACTTGTACCCTGTGTGCTTCCATGAAGGCTTGTGGCCCTGCAGAAACTGTGGGCAGCCGTTCCGAATCCGACAGGCTATGATGCGCCACAGGAAGAAGTGTGAGGGCGTCTATCACCTGGCCTGCACTCAGTGCGGGAAACGGTTTTACCGCAAAGACCATTACCGCAGGCACCTTCAGAGCAAACATGCTATGGTGGAGTAGCTGAGTAGTTTTGTGGACATGACTGTCCTTAGTGGCCTTCAAAGGAGGAATGGTGTGTGAACAGTTTTATCATACTGTCATTCCGTAATCCTCGTGAAGATACTACCATGTGCAAAGATACAGTTTTCTCTCTGTTGTGGTTGATCATTTTGATGAATAATGTCTGTGTTATCAGATCTGCCCCCCAGTCCCCCAGCCCTCTCCCCTGTGCTGATTCGGGTGTGATTAGGGTCAGTGGAAACCAGGTCCTGTGCTGGATGCCCATAATTGGAGATAGGAGAGCAAACATTAGAGCAGCGTTGGTGCAAGAAACTAGACAGCATAGTTTGGTGTATACATTATTAGGAAGTGTTCAATCATCCAGTTGTGTTGGATTTTCTCATGGTCCAGAGTTTGTGAGACTCTTTCAGGTGAAATCCACCTTGTTAAAAATTCACATGGTAAACAAACATGAGCAATTACCACCATATCACATGGTAAACAAACACCAAGTATCATCATTTATCATACATCTCCATAATTTTGCTTTAATCAGTTCATTGTCAAGCTTCTGGCATGAAAGTGGCAAGATAGGAATGAAATTTACAAGAAAGAGAGAGAGTGGACATTTGAGGCAGAAAGAGCATGTAACATGGGTGATGATTCGAAAATAAATGAGTGCTGTGTGGATGTTGAACAGATCAGTGTTACTTTATTCTTGTATTGCCTGATCAACGTCTCTGTATCTCTCTCTGTGTCTCTTCTTGTATCCTTATCTTTATCACTTTGTCTCTGTCTGTCTGCCACTGTCTCTCTCTCTCTCTGTTTTCTGTCCCTCTCTCTGTCTGTCTGTCTACTCCCCTTCCATTAACTGAGGGCAAGAGGAAGTTTGTGCTTCTTCTTTTCATTTGATTTTTTGTGTGCGCTCTCTGTGAGTGTGTAAGTGTGGTCTTGGTTGAAGCTGGCTTTTGTGAGTGTGTGAGTGTGGTCTTGGTTGAAGCTGGCTTTTCAATGCAATTATTAATAATTTATTCATTCAATTATTGATTTATCAATAGAAAATTAGAAGCAGGTATCTTGGGAAGTATTGGGCTGTGAGAGAGTCACTGTTTGATCACTTCACTGATCTGTGTGTGGTTTTATTGAAATTAAATCATTGCCAGACCTGTGTTCATGTTGTTGTAACAGACAAGGAAGTGGACAACCAGCGTGTGTGTGTGTGTGTGTGTGAGAGAGAGAGAGAGAGTGTACTCAGGTGTGCGTGGATGTGTTCGTGTGTGCATGTGTGCATGTGTGTGCAGCACCATTGATCAGCAGTGATCAGAGTTCGATGCCAGGTTTTGGCATGGTGGTTGTATCCTTGGGGAAAGCCACTTCACTCATTTTCCACACCTCACCAAGTTGTAAATGGGCACCTGACTTGGAATGGGGAAGGTTAACCCTTTGAGTCCTGAGTTCCTGAACAATTTTAACCCTTCTGCCCCAGCTCCTGAGCCAAAATTTGCAAATAATTGGTATTTAATGTGTCACGGCAGATATAAAAAGAGTGCCCTGACCACTGCTTTACCGGTGGTAGAGAAAAATGACATAATGCCTAGCCACTGGTTGAGCGGTGCGTAAACACTTGTCGTGTTTTGCTGTTGGTTGACTTATATTGAAATCAATATTTTTTATCCAAAGCGCATGCACAAAACACAGTGGAAAGGCGCGGCCATGTTGGTGTTACGTTCGCTGACGTCAGAATATTACGGTTTTTCTGATTGGCTCTTCAATATAAGTCAACCAATAGCAAAACACGACACAAGTGTTTATGCACTGCTCAACCGGTGGCTAGGCATTATGTCATTTTTCTCTACCACCGGTAAAGTGGTGGTCAGGGCTGAAAGGGTTAAAAGGGTGAAAGGAGAGTATTGGGCCTTGCCTTCCTGTGACAAGCCCTAGACATGGTGGATGTGAAATAACTGCCCTGATGGCTATACAAGGCTATGGGACCTTTAACATTTTAACACTTTCCTTGTCTACCACGCTGTACGCCAACCTAGGTAACACAGGGTCAGAACGTGTGGGGCTGTAGGAAGCAGTGTTTCCAGTGAACCCAGGATGCTTGATGATACACAGGAAACAGTTCGCATTCCCATGCACCCCACATGTACACACTTCTGCCTGCATGCGCACACATTCATTCTTTTATTTCCTCCCCTCTCCCACCCTTTACACACATGTACACACGCATGCACGCGTGCACGCGCGCGCACACACACACAACATGTTAAAAAACAAACATTAAACAAAAGAAAGAAAGAAGAAAGCCACACTTACATTTTGGATTCTCTCTCAGGAGGTTGAACATTGGTGAGTGTCAAATCACTTCATGAGTTCTTCATTTGATCCTGGCTGCATCAGAGTGGCTGAAACATCACTCTCAAGATTTAGAATAGAACAGAATCTAGTGCCACCTCTCCCCTTCCCACTCCCATCTCTTTGTATTTCTCTCCCTCCCTTTCTCCCTCCTCTAAGAGGGAAAGAGAGAAAGGGGTAGCACAACAGATTAGGTATGAAAATGCAATGGGTCAGAAGGCCTTCTGCAGCAAAACAGTTATGAGTTCTCTCATTCTTCACTCACTCTTGTCTGCCTGTCTGTCTCTATCCATCTTTTCCCTCCACCCCCCTCTCCTGTCATGTAAGTATGTGGGGCAATGGGTGGTTAGTGAGTGTTGTATTTATCTTTTGTTTTGTTACCACAGGACTGGTCATGCCTTTCTCCCCAGGCGTGGCGGAAGGGGGTAGTGAGGACTTGCCATTCTGTTGCCGAAATTGCGGCAAGTGCTACCGCCACGAGCAAACTATGACTCGGCATCGCAAGAAATGCGAGGGCAATTACAATCTGGAGTGCCTGGTGTGCGGGAAGCGATTCTACCGCAGAGACAAGCTGAGAGATCACTTGCTGCGTAAACACAACATGACTGACTTTCCCTTCCGGAGAACTTCTTACCCCAAGTAACAACAAGGTGGGGTTCTTGTGTCTTCTCCAGGTTCTGATATCACACTACTGGTTGTCACAGTTATGGTTTTCACCTGTGTGTCTTTGAAACTGACAGGTCTTGCACATTGTGAGCACTTTCAGTCTCTGAAAACATGTTGGGATTAGGTATTGTCCTGAAGCACTTTGTCAGAACCTCTCAAAACACTTGACAGGACTTGGTATTGTCCTAATGGAAAGCATGTTGAGATTAGGTATTGTCCTGATGTACTTGGAGTTTGTGTCAGAACCTCTCAGAATACTTGACAAGATTTGGCATTGTCCTAATGGAAAGCATGTTGGGATTTGGCATTGTCCTGATGCACTTCGTAAGAACCTCTCAGAATACTGGGCAAGATTTGGTATTGTCCTAAATTACTGAGTTGTGTCGGAACCTCTCTGAAAACATGCCAAGGTTTGGTTATGTCCTGATGGACTCTGGAGTGTGTGTTGAATCCTTGCGCTTTTTACAGATGTGAAACTGCTGAAAACAAACTAATGTGTCATTTTATAACGTAAGGTAGTCATGATTGTATATTTGGAGCAGTGATATTTCATATTTAGACAGCATGGTGTGAATGTAAGAGCCAGTAACATTCTTAGATTCTTGACTTTTTGGGTTTGTGTGGCCTCAGTTGCATGTGGTTTGTGGAGCACAATTTGTTTTTTCTCCACTCTTTATCCTTTTTTAAAAATTATTAAAATTTTTTATTTTATTATTATTTTTTATTAATAGTCATTCATAGGTGCACTCACACAAACATGTATGAATGTAGACAAAGCACACTGCTGCAGAAAATAAAGATATTTTTTTCAGTCCCATACTGTTGAGTAGAAAGGGCTATGGACAGTTCTGAGTTTTCTTCTATTTCTTTTATTTGGAAGCATATAGAATTCTGTTTCACTTCATGTTATAACTTTGTGAAATATCAAGGCTTCGTCTTTTTTCTTTTTTTTTTCATCTTGTACAAGGAATGTACAGTGTTAAAGTAGACATGATTTTTTATCTTGAGGCAACTTGATGGTCAGTGAGTTAGCTGCAGAGCTGTCTTTCAAGATGCAAGAAGTTATAATGAAAGAACTGTGTTATCATTCGGATTGTAGAAAAGACACCTTTTTGTCAAACACTTCAGTCACTTCACGTGAGAGAACAAAGCTATATTGCTTGTGCCATGTGAGAGAACAGTGCTGTGTTGCTTACGCATCCTTGCTGAGACATCCCTGATACCAAAAACTTGCCTTTCTCCCTCTCCTTGACTCACTAAAGTCTGCTGCACTTAAACCTCTTTTCCTGGCCACATAATTCTGGCCAGTTTACTGGAATTGAGCTTTTCAGACCTTTGGGTATTCTGTTGGGATACCTAGCCTTAGATGTTACAATGCAGGGAAAGGTGTACTGATTGCCCAGTTCAGCATGACCTTGACCATTGAGTCTTTTTTGCCCAGGGCTGCAGTCTTGTCATTTAACTGTGTGCTTTCTTCCCATTTCAGCAGTGTTCCCCAGGGGCTTTAGCCTGAGCCCTGTGATGGGACAAATGGGGACGGGCGCCTTCGTGTGCACTCACTGCGGCAAGCAGTACAAGCACGCACCAGGCCTCAGTCGCCATCGTAAGCAGTGCGCGGGTCGCTACGACCTGGCCTGCCACCTGTGCGGCAAACTGTTTTACCGGCGCGACAACCTCAAGGACCACATCAAAAAGCACAGCGCCGCCGCTGAGAACGCGCAGCAGGAAGTCATGGACATGCCTCCTCCCCCTTCCCCCAGCTGAAGGTGTGTTGTCTGTCCCGAAGCCTTTCACGGACTTTGGACTTGTGGAGTGTGTGGACCTCATGATGATGACTGCTCCTTGTGGACTTCCTGCTCTGGTGACAGCAGCCGAGTTTGTGTTGCCTGTGAAGGATTCAGGATGGGCAGCACGCTGGGTCAGATGACACCGAACTAATAAAAACTGTCTTTTCTCTCTCTCTCTCTCTCTCTCTTTTTTTTTGTTTGCCGTTATTCCTTGGTCAAATAAAACAAATTTACCCCCCCCCCTTTTTTTTTCTTTCCATTTTTCTATTTCATGCAGTCTGGTTCACTGGGCAGAACATAACGTGGGTTGCAATATGATCTTTGCTGTGTTGGGCATATCATGGTTTACTTTGAATGGGTTGTCTTGTTGGAATGTTGGAGCGTGGTCAGACTGTGTGTTGTTCCTTGGGAACAACTGGGTATGTCACTTTTTTTGTCAGCCAGCCTGTCAAGTTTCTGTCTTGGAGAGGAGAAGATATTCTTGTAAATATTTTGTACCTTGTATCTGGAACTTGTATAAGTTTTTTTTGTATATTGTCAAATAAAACAGAACTGAACTTACAAAACTTGAAAAAAAAAAAAGACATACCTTGGTCAAATAAGATTTAACTTTGTTACTGGACAAGGATTCTCACGTATGTGTGATACTGTAGTGTAGTCATGTAGTAACTGCTTGTTGATTCGTGTGGATGTGATACTGTAGTGTAGTCATGTAGTAACTGCCTGTTGATTCGTGTGGATGTGATACTGTAGTGTAGTCATGTAATAACTGCCTGTTGATTCGTGTGGATGTGATACTGTAGTGTTGTCATGTAGCAACTGCCTGTTGATTGGTGTGGATGTGATACTGTAGTGTTGTCATGTAGCAACTGCCTGTTGATTGGTGTGGATGTGATACTGTAGTGTTGTCATGTAGCAACTGCCTGTTGATTGGTGTGGATGTGATACTGTAGTGTTGTCATGTAGCAACTGCCTGTTGATTGGTGTGGATGTGATACTGTAGTGTTGTCATGTAGCAACTGCCTGTTGATTGGTGTGGATGTGATACTGTAGTGTTGTCATGTAGCAACTGCCTGTTGATTGGTGTGGATGTGATACTGTAGTGTTGTCATGTAGCAACTGCCTGTTGATTGGTGTGGATGTGATACTGTAGTGTTGTCATGTAGCAACTGCCTGTTGATTGGTGTGGATGTGATACTGTAGTGTTGTCATGTAGCAACTGCCTGTTGATTGGTGTGGATGTGATACTGTAGTGTTGTCATGTAGCAACTGCCTGTCGATTGGTGTGGATGTGATACTGTAGTGTATTCAGTTTCAGTGTAGTCATGTAGCAGCTGCCTGTCGATTCGTGTGGATGCCCATCGCTGACAGGGAAGCACAGCCTGTGTTACTGTGTTGTCGATTACGTTGCTTTGTCGTGATGTGTGATATTACAAATACAAGGGGCAGGAAATGCCATTTCCTTTGTGTGTGTGTGTGTGTGTGTGTGTGTGTGTGTGTGGGTACTAGACCAGGGGAAGCAGGCCCTGTGTTGAATGTTATTCTGTGGGTATGATACTGAGTGTGAATGATATTGTGTGAGAATGATACTTTGTGTGAAAGATACTGTGTGTGAATGATACACTGGAGTGGTGGCTTTGTTGTGATACAAGTAAGACCAACTAGGAAGTGAATGTGCATGGGTTCAAGTCCTTTGATGACAGGAATTTTTACTCCTCCACCACCACCCCCACCCCCACCCAGTACAGTACAGTACAGTATAATGCAATGCAATGCAATACTATGCAGTGCAATGCAATACAATACAATACTTCATTGTTGTTTGTCATACCCTCCCTGTGTGGTTTTAGTGCTTGGTATACCAGTGCTATGGATCAGACTTCAAATGAAGTGGCGGCAGCATCCCTGGAAAATACTAATTCCTGAGAAGAGACACAGAAATGTTTGGCACAAAACAATAGTAACTGATGGCCAGCTTTCAGGAAAATTTGCCCTTATATTTATTTCTAAATTAAACAAAGACCCATTGAGATGATTTATACTGTATAGAACAGTATTTAATTTTGAACTGTCTTGCTGGGAACAAAGTTCATTGGGTCAGTCTGTTATCAGACTGGTGTTCCAAACACTTCTTTTGCTGTTGTGAGTGATAGTGTTAAGCTAGAGTTTTGAAGAGATGACTTTGTTCATCCATAACCCTAGTATTTGAAATGGTATGAAATCGTCATTCTTATACACTTCTTTGCTGTCTTCAGTGACAGGACCATGTTTAGGCCAGAGTTTTGAAGATTGGTTTCAGAGATGACTTCATCCATGACTGCGATGTTTCAGATAGTATGAAACTTTCATTGTACACATGAGGACTCTTTTGAGTGCAGACTACAGATCCATCTGCACTGTGGGTGTGTGGCTTCAGTACTGACCTCTCCATTGGTATTCACCCAGGTGTTTGAAGGTGGTGGTATTCACGCTGATGTTGGGAGGTGCTGCTGACAGATGTTTTGTGTCGTTCATGATTTGCTGCATTAGAAGTAACCTGGTCGGCACTCACGGTTTCTTGGGGTTCCACTTTCGCAGCAGTGTGCGTCTTCCTTTCTTCAACAGAGCAGTGTGCCGTCCACCTCAGTACTTTCTACCTGATGCTCCATATTTCCACATCCCTTACCTTTGTGACTGGAGAATATAGACTGGTGTGATTCATACACATGCACACTCGCATGCACACAAACACTCTCACTCTCATTCCCTCACACTCAGGCACACACACGTTTACACACACACACACACACACACACATTTACACTCACACACATGCACATGCTCATACACACACACACACACACACACATTAAAGAGGGGTGGAATGGGGCCTAGAGGCCATTGCAGGGTGATGAAATGTTCAGCTCTGAAACAGCAGGCAAATGAGAAGGGAATAGCACAGCACAGGGTAATGCAGTTGTATCAAGTAGACTTCTGCAGAATAAGGATTATGACATTGAACAGTGGGTCGTTCAGGCATACAAGTTAAGCTACATGTATCAGGTTGTGTGTGTGTGTGTGTGTGTGTGTAGTAGTAGTAGTAGTCTTCAGTTTAACGTCTTCCACTTTAAGTGATATTAGACGAGAAAAAAAAAAAGAGGGTGGGGGGTGGAGGGCGGGGCATGGTGGGTGGGAACAGTATTGGGCAGAGGGTGAAGAATGGTGTGTATGTGTGTGTGTGTGTGTGTGTGTGTGTGTGTGTGTGTGTGTGTGTGTTTCTTCACATCATTTGGAAAATCTTTTGTTTTTGGGGAAGAGGTAGGATCAGTGAATTATCTGCTAGGAGCTGTTTAAATGTTAGATCAGTAATAGCATCTTGTTTAGCATCTTGTTTTTTTTGTTTTGTTTTTTTTATTATTTTTTTTTAAAAGAGGATTGAAGCTCTTGGACAGGTGTATTTTGCACTTGAAGAAAAAAAAAAGGTTTCAAGTCCGTGTAAATAATCAACCATGTTGCGATGTCTGTTAAAACATGCATTTACTTGGCATGATGTTTGTCAAGAGCATTTTGTAGAAGTTGTATAAATCTTTGTTCAGTAACAATAAGCATCTGAAGGTCATTGATTACCTCTCCTTTCTTTTTTTCCAACATTTTTTTTTTGGTTTCAACATAGTACTGCGAGCTGTCTTAAGTGTGCTTCTGTTTTTTCTCATAATAAACGTGTCTTGTGATCAGACAAGCTGGCGTTGTTGTTTTGTTTTGTTTCTGCCTCTCCATAAATTATGGCAGCTGTGAGGTGAACACTGAGGTCTGTAACCAAACACTGACAGTGCTGTGTGTGGCTGATGCTTTCAGCAGACAAATGGAGGGGCAGACCGGCCCGCAGTCGCCCCGAGCGATTCGAGGACCAGTTTGGGCGGTTGCGGTTTGCGTGTCGGAACTGCGGGCTTGGGTTCACTCACATGCCCAACCTGCGGCGGCACCTTAAGAAGTGCGAGGGCAACTACCACCTGCAGTGCTACCTGTGCCTGCAGCGCTTCTACCGGCGGGACCTGTACCAGGAGCACCTGAAGGTGAAGCACGGCATCGAGGACGTCATGAAGGGCCGGCTGAGCAGCTCCAAGTATAAACGCTGATACTCTGGAGGCTACGTGCAGCAACCCTCAGGATGTGACTCTGATGCATGGACTGAATGGGACCCACCTGAGTGGCTCCTGTGACAGATGATTGGCTGTTGAATACAGATCATTGGCTATTAAGTACAGATGGTTGGGCACAAATGACTGGCTGTCGAGTACAGATACAGATGATTGGCTGTTGAGTACAGATGGTTGGCTGAGTACAGATGATTGACTATTTTGTACAGATGATTCGCTGTTGAGTACAGATGTTTGACTATTGAGTTCAGATGGTTGGCTGTTTAGTACAGATGGTTGGCTGAGTACAGGTGATTGGCTATTGAGTACAGATGATTGACTGTTGAGTACAGATGATTGGCTGTTGAGTACAGATGGTTGACTGTCGAGTACAGATGATTAGCTTTGAGTACAGACGGTTGACTGTTGAGTACAGATGATTGGCTGTTGAGTACAGATGGTTGACTGTCGAGTACAGATGATTAGCTTTGAGTACAGACGGTTGACTGTCGAGTACAGATGATTGGCTGTTGAGTACAGATGATGTGGACGTTGTTTTCAGTTCCCATTGTGCTCTGTGTGTCTTCTTTTCTGCTGTCTCTCCTTCACGCAGTATAACTCAAGAATCTACAAGCTGAAAAAAGATTTTTTCCCCCCTTCTCTGTGTCTGTGTTTTCCCAGCTTGGATTCACACATGACTTCGGTTAAAGGTGGAAGGCTCTATAGCTTTTTATGGCCAGAGGGGAAGTGAGGAAGGCGAGGTCCAGTCCACTCCTCCTGCTGGTTTAAGTTTACCCAAACGAAGTCAGGTACCCATTCACACCTGAGTGGAGTGAGGAAAAATGGGAGTCGGGTGCCTTTCCCAAGGATACAGCACCATGCTGAAACAGAGCCTGGAACTTGTTGATCACTGGTGAACACATTGGATCAGAAGTCCCATCGCCTGTCCAGTTCTACCACAGGCCCCCCCCTCCCCCTGAAGCCCCCTTCCCCACAAGAGGTCACTTAATTTTTGAAACATTATTTTTAATGTAAATGCATACTCTGTAGCAAACACTTGGGGGAGTCACAGGATATTTGAATTGCCGTTCTTCCTCTCATCCAGGATTGTGTTCAGTCAGGGCAGGTGGTGTAGATTTTGGAGTTGTTTTGAGAGGGAGTCGGTTGCTTTGTTTCCGTGTACAAAGCATGCTGTGGGGGGGTGGTTCAGTGATAGGACAGGGGAATCCCAAAGGGGGTGTGGTTCAATGATAGGACAGGGGAATCCCAAAGGGGGTGTGGTTCAGTGATCAGGTTTCACTTCAGCACAGTGGGCCAGTCGGCGGACTTTTTTTCTTTCCTGAATCCATCCACAACTTTAATTTTCAGTTTCTGTTTCAAGGAAGTGTCAAACAGTGCAGACTGATCTGTTATATGCTACACCACATCAGTTTAAAAAAGGGAAAAAAAAGAAGAAAAAAAAAAGCTATATGAAAACCACAACAAACCCTTGCTTTATTAAGGAAGAACCTAATGTTAAGCTAACTTTGGTTTGTTGCTGATTTATTGTAGGTGTGCAAATTTGTCCAGAGAGAAAGAGACTGAATGATATGAAGGTGGTTGTGATGTGGGCGTGGAACCCAAACCAGAGAGAAAGAAAGAAAAAAGGGACTGACCACATCTTCTTGTTATTGTTGTTCCCCCCCCCTCCCCTCCCCTTCCATTCCATCCCACCTTTCTCCAGTTTCAGACCATCATCAGGTGGTGGTGGATGAGTTAGGTCGGCGGAAGCACGTGTGCTGGAAGTGCGGGGCCACCTTCCTGCACAAGAACAACCTGGGCCGGCACCGCAAGAAGTGCGAGGGCAACTTCCACCTGGCCTGCCCGCTGTGCGGCCAGCTCTTCCACCGCCGGGACCGCTACAAGGAGCACCTGCAGAAACGCCACAACACCCTGGACCCTTTCATGCTGAGGGGTGCCCCTCCTGCTGCACCCCCACCCCCGGCCTTTTCTTCCTGAATGTGTCGGGTGTGTGTGTGTGTGTGTGTCTGTGTTTGTGGGAGTAACCCCCCCAGACCCCCCTGCACCCCCACTGGCTATTTTTTCCTGATTGTCTCTGTGTTGTGTATAAATTCATGATAATCTACTCCCCCTCCTCAATACCCCCTGTGTATGTATGCCTGTGGCTGAAACATATTAAGTCATTTGTCTTGTCTGTGGTGTTGTTTGGTTGGTGTGTGTGTGTGTGTGTGTGTGTGTGTGTGTGTGTGTGTGGTTGTGGGAATAACACTCCCCTGCACGACCCGCCTTTTCTTCTTGATGTCTCTGTGTTTTTGTGTGTGGTTGTGGGAGTAAACCCCTCCCGTTCCCCCCCTGCAACCCCTGCCTTTTCTTCCTGGTGTCACGGTGTTTGTGTGTGTGTATGTCACTATGTGGTTGTGGGAGTAACTACCCCACCCCCCTCTGTAAATCTGTAATAAGTGGAGCACAGTATGTTACAATACCATCTGATACTATAGGATGCGATACAGTGCAGTTCATTACAGTACTGTACAGTACAGTACAGTACAGTACAGTACAGTACAATGCCTACTGCTGTGGTGACCTTGTCATCACTGATGTTGTCAGTGTAAACGGCAGAATACCACAGTGTTTTAAAAAGAAGAGAAAAAAGTAGTCTGTGGGGAGTGTTTTAAAAAGAAAAGGAAATAAAAACCAAAGTAGTCTGTGCCTTGTTTGACGTGTTAAGATCAGAACCATTAACTAAGTTCTGTTGAGCTGTTGGGGTAAAATTACAGGCCAGAAAAAAAAGAGATTCTGAAATATGAGTTCCGCTCTGGTGTTCACAAGAAAATGAGAGTGTATGAAGATGGTTTGTGTTGGAGCATCACTTTGTGAGACTTAAAGAACACAAACTCACAACACACACACATTCATGCATGCACGTGTGCGTGCGCACACACACAAACACACATGCACAAACACATGCATGCACATGCACATGCACACACACACACACACACACACACACACAGAGCAGGGGTAATAGACTAGATAAGGACGATTCATGTTTCTCACTTCTGCATGTTGTGACTATCAGTGTATGTATTAAGCGGTATGTGCTGTATTTGTCCATGCTTACTATGGAGGATACTTCAGCAGAAGCCCTGAAGCTTAGGTGCATCACCTGATCTACCTCTGTTCTTTTGCAGGGCTTGTTTTTTTTTGTTGTTTTTTTCTCCACCAGCTGTGACAGTTTTGTGTAAAACACGGTTGAATTTTTTTTTGGGTTAATTGGACAATGTTGATATGGCCATGTGGGGTCGTCGTCTTCTGCGTTCGTGGGCTGCAACTTTCACGTTCAGTCGTATACACACGAATGGGCTTTTATGTATATGACTGTTTTTAACCCGCCATATAGGCGGCCATGCTCCCCCTTAGGGGATGTGCATTCTGGGTATATTCTTGTTTCCTAACCCATGGAACGCTGACATGGATTACAGGATCTTTAACTGTGCGTATTTGATCTTCTGCTTGTGTGTACACACGAAGGGGGTTCAGGCACTGGCAGGTCTGAACATACGTTGACCTGGGAGATAGTAAAAATCTCCACCCTTTACCCACCAGGCGCCGTCACCGTGATTCAAACTCGGGAACCTCAGATTGAAAGTCCATCGTTTTAACCATTCGGCTGTTCTGCCCGTCGCCATGTGGGGTCAGCTGAACTGTAGTGAAAGCAACAATGTAAAACAAGCGACAGTGTCAAATCAGATGCACCTCAGATCATACTGCATAAGTTTGTTGCCCACTTTTTCTTTCTC
Organism: Babylonia areolata; assembly: GCA_011634625.1. Taxonomy (NCBI): domain Eukaryota; kingdom Metazoa; phylum Mollusca; class Gastropoda; order Neogastropoda; family Buccinidae; genus Babylonia; species Babylonia areolata. The sequence goes on along the minus strand of JAAQRG010093240.1, from coordinate 4,403 downwards.
CCCATTTAAACTGTGGGAACACAAACAGGCTTGTGCTGCCCCGCCCCCCACCCCCTTCCACACACACATGCACACTTGAATGTATGCCCAAGTGCACTGGTTCAGTTCTATTACATGCAGATGAGATTAATGAATAACGTATCTGTCATCTCATCTATCTATATATCTATCTATGTATGTATATATCTATCTGTTTGTCTATCTATACATAAAGAAGAAAATAAATAAAATAACCATCACCCTCTCCAAAAAAACCCAAAAAAAACAACCAAACAACAACCCCCAAAACAAAAACAAACAAAGAAACAAAAACAAAACAAAAAAACACAAAAAAACCCACACTTCCCTCACTCCCCAGAAGGATTTCTGTTGTACACTGATGTTTGTTCCAATGCAGCCCTGTTTTTACGTGTCTTTGGTGTGATATTGTTTGACTGTTGTTTTCACAATGTCAAGTAACGCTTGGCGATAGATGTCTCGCCATGTGCTTGACTCCATCACTGTTTTTCAGTCTGAGTTAGTGGTTGTCTGTGAGTGGTGTATGTAAGTTTCATCAGTGGGTGTTCTTGGGATGTGTGCGTGGTTGTAGTGGTGTTCATTGAAACCCAGGGATGGAGCATTGACTGCCTCGTGAGTGAAAAGACACAGGAGCATCTTTCAAGTCTTAAGTGAGATGGCTGTGACAGAGGGTTTTTATAAAAAAAAATTAATTAAATTTTTTTTTTTTTAATGTCCCATCACACATATTAGTGATTGAAGAGTGTCGTTTTTTTTGGTTTTTTGGGGGGGAGGGAGGCTGGGGGGGGGGGGGTTGCCGCAACATGATTTTTATCCATGGGTTGTCCATCCTTGTTTATGATGATGTGTCATGTGATGTTTCTCTGTCTGTCCCTGTCTGTCTTCATACCTCAGACCTTTTCACTGAAAGCATACATATACCCACCCACCCACCCACGCATGAACACCCGATGCATGCTCAAATGTGTGCACACATGCATAATCACACATGCGCACACAGTCACACAAACATGTGCATGCATGCGCACGCACATACACACACACACACACACACACACACACACACACACGTGCATGCATGCGCTCTCTCACTGCCTCTGTCACTCTCTCTCTTACTCTCACTGCCTCTTTCTTTCTCTCTCTCTGTGCTTCTCTCACTCTCTTTCTCTCTCTCGTCTTTCTCCCTCTGTCTGTGTGCCGGTCTTGTTGTCTCTTTCCCTCTCAAAACTTTCCCCCTGTGTCACTTAGAAAATAAGACAAGATCAAAACTGGGTCAGAGTTGTTTGGTCCTGGGGTTGCCCCAGTGATGTTGTTGATTGCCCTGTTCTGTGTCAGATGACTTGCCATAATTCAGAGTCTGAACATGTTTTGTTCAATAATAAAGGTTGTTGCTTTGCATCATGGTTTTTTTTTTTCTGTTTGGAAGAGAGAAGGGAATTAATTGCTTATTATTATGGGCGGGTGGGGGTGGGGGTGCTTTTGTGTGTGTGTGTGTGTGTGATAAACTTCGGTGTGAGTAGAGAGAGAGAGAGATACATTTGGGTTTACATACATGCTCAGGCATTCATGCACATACACATATTTTGTATGCATGCACATGTGAGCGTGCACACACACACTGGCACATATACAAACACAGGCACATTCTCTGTCTGTCTGCCTGTCTATCACAAGTACTTGTGATAATACAAAACACTGAATTCAGAGCAAGAGAGTAGGGAAGGGGAAAAAATCTAGTTGAATGATTTCTCAGTCTGGATAACAAGGAAAGAAAGAAAGAAGGATGCAATGAAAGCGGACAGTTTATGTTTGTAAAGGATGTGAATGTTGACCATAATGACTATTACTGAACAGAGATGCAAATCATGATGGCTTCAGTCATTGTTTCTCTCAAACTCCCAGTGACAGAGAATCCATGCTGCCTGCCTTTCCATGGACATTTGCAGGACTGTACAGTCAGTGACAGTAAAACATCAAAGTGTCAAACATCATAGACATGTGCAGGATTGAACAGTCAGTGACAGAAAAACATCAAAGCATTAAGATTCGTTGACATGCGCCACAGTTCAGCAGAAAGAACACAGCATAGTTTCTTGCCCTTTGACATGTTAAGGAAAGGTTTTCCAGTGATAAACTTACTCTGAGTCATGGTTCTCTCTTGGAAACGAAGAATGATGATAGGTTGTGCCATCATAGGTGGCTGTACCTGCAGCTTTTGTAGCCTGAAGTCTGAAACACACAAGCAATCACAGGAAGGATGTGGAACGCCAGCAGGCAGGGCTGGGGCAGACACAGCTTCATGTCACCGATCTAGTGCAGCTGCTAAGCACTGGCGGTGGATGTGGTGGCGGTCTCCACACTGGGAGAGATGCTCACTCAGTCTGGCTCCATGACTAAGCCATTATTGTCGTTAGTAGGGGGCTTAGTAGGTGGTGTCCTAAGTACGTTGAATCAGAACAGGCACCACTGAACACCGAAGTGACTCAGCAGCAGTGCAGGGTCTCCTCTGGTGTGTGGTGTCCTGCCGACCTAACATCGATGGTTCCCTGCGGACTGCCAACGCTGGAACTGTGACGGACGGACCCGGGTGTGGCTGTGTATGGGGAATCTAAATGAGCGGTGTGGGAGTAATGCCACTGAAATGGTGCAGATGATGGGGCAGCAAAAAAAAAAAAAAAAAAGCACTGGTTGTGATCTTGAATGTCCTGACTGCAGTTTTTGTTTGGGCACACCAGCCACCTTTGTCACTTGCACCAGTCTCAAGCTGCCAAGGCTGAAGGTTTGTCCATCTGAGGTTGGGCTTGGAGGTTGTCTTTCTTCCTCTTTTTCGGATATCCCTAGTTGCGACTGCCATCAGTAAAAAAACATTTCAACTCATAGCTAACGAGACCCAGCTCACCAAATCTTTCCAGAGCTTTGTGTTTGTTCTTTTAATTACGAGAACGCTATTTCAGAATGATAGATTTTGCAGGAATACTAATTATCACTGCACTTATTTTTGCTCTTCTTTCCTTGCATACATAAGTGCTGTATCCTCAGGTCTTCTCTTGTATGCAAGCACATACATGCACACACACACACACACACACACACACACACACACACACACACTCTCTCTCTCTCTCTCTCTCTCTCTTTCACACATGCATGCATGCATGCACACATACACAGAGCAGTGCAGTGCAGTGCATGACAGAAATAGCTTTAAGTTAGTTTCAAATGTGATCAAGAATATGTTGTTTTTAAAAAGTTGGTTTTAAAATGGGTCAAGGTTGAAGAGTTTCTTTCTGTCTGACATGAAATGGCAAAGAGTTCCAGATAGTTTGGGGCGGCTTGAAAATTGACTGAGCACTAACCAGCTCTCCTGAAATTAGTCTTCAGAAATTCAAGGAAGATTTCTTTTTCTGGCATGAACAACTGCAAGTGTCAGTGTGTTTTCCTGTGAAAAGTTCAGTGAAAAGTGACAGTAAGCCAGAAAACGGAGAATTTCAACAGAACAGTTTTCTTGAAGAAGGCCCTGATACACAAGACAAAAGACTCATGACAAAGGACAACTTCCACTGATTGTGAATGAATGATATGGATAGTTATATAGCGCCTATCCTCAGCCGGAGACCAGGCTTTAAGCTTTAATATACAGATAAGGAAGGGAAACAAGCTTTTCAGTTTTGTTTGTGGATTTCACTAACAGCTGTGTGTTTGCTCATTTGTTGTGTTTTCCCTTGGGCATTCATGGCATGAGTCAGGTAACGGGGTTGTTGATGTCCTTGGTTTTTGGTGTGTTGGCTAACCACCGTACAATGTATGCCTGTGCCATAAAACGTCCTTGGTGTTTGGTGTGGTGGCTAACCGCTGTGCAATGTATGCCTGTGCCATAAAACGTTGCCCTGGTTTCCTCACAGGCCGCACGGTGCCCAGCCCCGCCAGCAGACTGTGGAGGCCCGGGGGGTGGAAGCGTGCGTACGCACAGTGGCACAGCCGTACAGCCTTGGATCAGTCGCAGGCGGCGGCCCTCTTTCTGGCTCCGCGCAGGGTGGAGGGGGCAGGGGGCGGGGCCCACGTGTGCCGCAGCTGCGGCAAAAGCTTTGCGTATTCCCACAACATGGTGCGGCACAGGAGGAAGTGCGAGGGGACCTTCCACCTGCAGTGCCCTGTCTGCGGGCGCCAGTTCAATCGCAAGGACGTGTACAATGTCCATGTCAGAACGAAACACAAGTAGATCTTTGGTGTTGGTGGCGGCAGCAGTGGAATGCTCACCCAGGCACTGTATGCAGTTCAGTAGAAAGGATGTGTTTAACGTTTGTACAAAGCACTAGTAGAACAGTGAGTTCTTATGTTGGCAGCAACAGTGGAATGCTTACCCCAGGCACTGTATATACAGTTCA
>JAAQRG010093237.1:0-38504 GCA_011634625.1 Babylonia areolata | reverse complement strand
TGTATGTGTGTGTGTGTATGTGTGTGTGTGTGTGTGCGCGCGCTTCACAACGAGTCCCTTAGTGCCATCCCTGTACTCGTCTGGTTGCTCCCTGTTCGTCACTGACACAGTGTGTGTATGTGTGTGTGTGTGTGTGTGTGTGTGTGTGTGTGTGTGTGTGTGCTGTGGCTGCGTGTGTGCGCGGGCAGGCGTGCATGGGTTACAATTGTGCTTAATCATTTTGATATAATCATGTAATTGAGTGTGTTGAAATTGTGTCGCTCAATCAGATTTTTTTAAATTTTTTATGGAAGAAATATGTGTTCGTTACTTTTAATCAGTTGAAGTGGTACCATTGGTGATGATTTATTAACATTTTTATACTGCCAGAGCCTAAAATTAAAGCTATTTAGGCAGTAAGAACCATTGGTGTATTTGGACCATTGAAATGTTGTCAGAAGTGCGAGTACGAGTTGTGAGAGATGATGAGGAATGAGGAAAAGAGGACACCAGCAAAGTACTTCTTCTAGAGTGAACCTGACAGTTTGCGTCCACTTGAGACAGAACGTGGCAGCATTTCAAGACTTGCTGGACTTGTATCGGTCGTTTTCGACGCACAGAGCCTCAGATAATAGAACTGAGTACAAAACCGGATAGTTACTTAAAATATCCATCAGACAGGAATCTCAAACCAAAAATGAAAGAAAAGAAAGTTCGACGAAAGATGAAACATTCAAAGCAAATGATTTTTTCAAGGAATACTTTATTAATAAAATAATAAATAAATAAATAAATAAATAAAATAAAACATTAGAAATAAAAGTAAAATGACTGATGAGACACCCAACTGTCTGCATTTGAACCCAAAAAAAAAACGCACTGGACACTAGACAAGAAACTGTGATCGTTACAAAATTATATTCATGATAATATTTGCATTGTATCGGTAGCTCTTGGGAACAAAATTCTCATTTGTCAACAGTGTAGGGGAAAGGACTGGTCATGTATCTTTGTAGCTACTGTTGCTTTTAATGCCATTACGACTCGGAACTGATCATTAATTTTGTGTCATGTCTAGATGCCATTTGTATTCTCTGTGCTGATGTAACCAAGTGCTCTGCTTGCTTCAAAAACTTTTTCATGCACAAGCTGTATAAGCAGACGACGTCAGTTTTCGCAACTAACCGCTGGACTTCCAACGGCCCGCGCAGATTGTGTGACGCCATTCCCGGTTTGAACGCAAAGGCGCTTACATCATTTTGTCCTTCTCGCCAGACAGCCTACTCCTCGACCAGTGTCGCGGTATGCTATTGGCTGAGCTGGAATCTGTGTTTCTGCTCCACTGTATTCAATTGATATCTCTTTTGTCAGATCAGTAAACTACAAGTATTATACGCTGGTAGAATCATTGCGATTCCATCTTTAAATCTATTCCATTTATGTTTACCTACGTTAAACTGATTTAACGCAGTTTGTAATTTTCAGCAACGAGCTCGCTAAAACTGACCCTGTTCAGGTGACTTAAATTAAGATTATAAATTCATCTTAAATAGTCAACACTTCATTTTATACTCATTAGAAAGTAGGTGTTGAGCTCTTTCTTTTGCAACTTATCCAACGTAAATCGGTTCAGGAATCATTTAGAAATCTGTCACTGAACACCTTGTAAGAAACACAGTTTTTGCGGATTTGGCCTGAAATGTGCCGATCTGCTTCGCAGCGCACGTGATTGTCTTTGCAGTTCGCTTAACTTGCATAAGTTGGCACAGTGAGTGATGAGTGGTCACTTCATACCTGGTCAGTCATCTGACCAGAGGCGTTCTCTCTCTCTTGCTTCATTGCAAACAGTGTGTGAGAGTGTGTTGTGTGTGTTCCCACAACGGCTGACATCATGCTACGTTTCACTGCACTGTTTTCTTCTTCTTTTTATGTCTTCTTCTCTTCGTATATCTTTTCATCTCTTCTCTCATTGTCTTCTCTTTTTTCTTTTCTTTTTTTTTGGGGGGGGGTTATTTTTTGTCTTCTATTCTTCATTATTTCTTATTCTTAGTTCTTCTCATAACTATTGCAGATAAAACAATAGAAAAACCCATTTGTGACTGGCCTCTGTATGTTCCTGGCCTGTGTGCGGGAATTCTTGCCTGTCCTTTAATTCAGTAAATCTTCATTTAGTTCAGTCTTTTGTGCCATACCCTCAGAACCACTCGGTTCAGCACACGGCTACACTTAAGAGTAGGGTATATTGTCCATGTGCGGGAGGAGAGGAGAGGAGAGAGAGACAGAGGAAGGATAATCAAATAAATAGCATTTGTGGGGAAGGAAGAAAAAGGAGAGTTGAAAATGAAAACACAAACCCGTCACATCGAGGATTTGTGTCATAAATACAATAGTATGTGGGCATTTCCTGAATAGCATGTTCCATGACACGTGATAGTGCTTTGAGCCATGACGACTGCAGATCGATGTTAACGAAAGCTCAGTCACACCTGCTCACAGAACACCCCTTTTGTTCAGTTGTTGCTGCTGCTGCTGCAAGGAAACACAAAGGCACTTTTGTTTCGGCTTTGCAAGAGTGGGTGCTTTCAGATGTAAAACAACCATGAATTCATGAGTGTCTCGTGGCGGCGTGGATCATGACGTAAACACAGGCTGTTCGTGTTAATCCCAGCCCTATGTTCGCTCACGCTTTCTCGCAATCCTATGCTCTTACAGTCGTAAAGTGAGAGAAAGCGCGGGCGCGCCGCCATACTTTCTATCACTCCGAGAAAAAGCGTGGGATTGCGAGAAAAAGCGTGGTCGTTCCCCTGCCACCGAATCTCTCAATTGCGAGTCAAGCGTGGGAAGTTTCCCCCCGCACCCCTCACACCCCCACCCGCACACCCCCTTTTTATATATATATTTTTTTTTTTAGAAACAGCTCCTTTTGTCATCGGGGTTAGTTTTTTTGCCTTTCCCCAACACAGACCTTAACAAAAAGATGAGAGAGAGAAGAGAGAGATAGGACAACGACAACGGCGTTAGCGAGCGAAGACCTTGACGGTGATGACAATGAAACTGACTCCTATTTATTGCATTTCACATGAGACGGATCATTGCAATGCGCCAACCTCTTAATTATATACAGGCAATAACAGCAAACAACAAAATTATGACAACGTGTATTGCTCGAACAGAAAGGTGAACCAACCCCAGTCTTTCCCGACGGGTGTTAGGAAATAGCACCGAAATGAAACAACTTTCTACATTAGAAAAAAAAAAAAAAGTTCAATCTACATATTGATATGATAGAAAAGGGACTTTCACCAGACACACTCGCTAGGAAACGGGACGAAACGAAGTTTTGGTGTGTATTGTGATGCATTATTTTCATCTATTCAGAATGTTCTTTCATTTTACGCTTGTTCACATATTCATTTTGTGTTAGCATCCATTCGTATGCAACGTCTCATTCAAATTTGCTTCCGACCAAATAGACAGACAAAATGAAACACACACACACACACACACACACACACACACACACACACACACACACACACACACACACACGAACACACACACACACACACACACACACACACACACACACACACACACACAAATACGCACATAAACACACACATACATACACACACGTGCACAAAATCTTTAAAGCGTTCATGTAGTCATCACCATCGACGTCTTCACGAACGTTGCCACCATTAGCAAGATTGTCGTTGTCGTTCCTGCTCCTCTTTCTTCTTTTAATCTGTCACTTTCCCCCCTGAAATTTTGTTGGGGAAAGGCAAGAAATCAGCCACGATGACAAAGAACTGTTAAAAAAAAATGATAATAAATGATACAGGAAAATAAATGATACAGGAAAGTTCCATCAAAGACAGAATCACATTAGCACATTGCTATCGGTCATTCACTGTAATTAAACAAGAGTGAGCGCAAGCGCTTGCCACAGCTATATTGGACGTGATCACTCGCAGGCAGACAAAACGCCATATAAAATGATCCAAACAGATCTGGGTCTTTGGGATGCCGTCAGTTTAAACACGCAGATTGTGTTGACCAAAAGGCCGATGCCGTAAGTTTCGATCAGTCTTACATGAACAGACTTCCACTTCCAACGTGAAGGGTAATTGTGGAGTCTCCCATCAATAACTGCTTTGAATCATTGATATCCTGAAGGCGTATTCGTTTCTTTGAAGTGTCCAAACATAAACTCCCGTGGTACTTGAAATGATCGATTTCTGTGCTGCCGCCCAAACACAGTCATCCACAATCTCGCTTTCCTTCGTGGACAAACTTTGGTTTTCAGTCGCACTGTGTGGCACATATGACTCAATGGCTGGACCGTGCTTGCAATATTTGGGTGTGTGGATGGGTTTACATCTCCATCACGCCTTGGAACCGGCTGGGCAAGGAGACAGTGATAGTGTGATCGACATCGTCACAATTCAGAGGGAAAGAAAAAAAAAAGAAAGAAAAAAAGCCTAGTGCCAAACGCAATCATCCGTTTCAGATTGAAAACAGAGAGACTAACATCATCGAAACATTAAGAAGTGGATGAAATAAGACAACTGCACTGCTGAACCATGAACAAAATTTTCAGCTACCGTAGTGGAATGCCGACACACAGACAGTCTAGGAAGGAAAAAGCATGCCGCCGCGCTCTCAAACTTTGGTAAGACTGAAGTACAAAACCTTCTCCTGATAAAGCAATTGACACAAAAATGAAGGGAAAAAAGCAGTTCGAAGCGACAGCACAAGAAGACAATTAAAAGTGGAAGCAGTTTGCGATGCACGTAGCTATTTCACAGCATTGATAGAGTTCTGGCGATTCTATCGTCGCACGGCAAACCTAGCACATCAACAACCCCAGATATGCATAGTGAAACTATGCTCAGTTCATACAACAGCGCGATCAGAAAAAAAGAAAGAAAGAAAAAAATGAATAAAGTAGAAGAAATGTGGATGAATTACACGAAAATTTTACACATACTCACCCGATGATGACATCAAAACAGAATGAAACCAGTTGCAAAAATGCAGGATAGTGCCCCCTCCATGATAAAGATTGCTACTCGGACATCAAAGAGGTATCACTGGCAGAAGAAAACAGAAGCAACTATTCAGTCTCCGTTACCCAAAACGGCAAATTTTGACAATGCAAATAATTATGTCCTAGGACTGGATACACAGTTAAAGTCCATTCCAAAACCAGGCAAGGATCATCGTCAAATAAACGGCCAGCGCCTCCCAGCAATACAAAATGTTGCTGGAAATCTCATGGAAAGCATAATAGAAAGGAAATTGCAAGATATATTAAACAAAAGCACATTCTCCCTCCAAATCAAAGTGAGTAGATAACAGGTAACTAACTGTACATGGGACAAATGTGGCTGCTTTTGTATTATGAAGGATTTCAAACCAAGGAAGAAACATTAGCTGTTGCAACTGACTGAGAAGATGTATATAATGTACAACAAGGTTTGGTTCACAAAACTCATGGAGCTGCTTCTGAAGTAAGGAGTAAGTTTAACATTAACAAGATGGATAGCAGCAGCACTTCAGGAAATACCGTCGTTCTACGTCCAGTGCGTGTGTGTGTATGTGTCTTGGAGACTGATTGGATAATATGACCCTATGATGACTGCAACAAGGAACTCCGCTCTCCCCTGTCCTCTACAACGTTTATACGAAAGGACTTGCAGATCAGCAACAGCAATAGAGTTGCTCATCCGCTTGCTCTAGAGGACGATGGACGAGTCTTCAAAACTTCAAAAGATGCTCAGGTACGCCCAGTAGTGCCAGGACACAGGATCTTCCATCAATCCAGCGAAAACTAAAACGTTCATATAAAGTCTCAGCTCAGTAGAAAACTGCGATCAAATAATTACTAGCTGCCTTATTCAGTAGAATTCAGATCGAGAAAACTGAAAGTATCCGTTCCGGCGATAGGAATACAATTGCCTGTTGACAAGATGCTAAAATTCAGATTACTATATCGATAGCACTGTTCTGAAATGCAAAAAGGGTCTGTCAGTCTAAACGCAATGGCAGCCAAGGCATTCAACAACACCGGTTCTTTCGGCTATACAACTGATTATGGACTAGCGCTTACAACACTTTCTCAAAGACGCGTATGTGTGGGCGCGCGCGCTATAAGTTAGGGTCCAGTCATGTTGTCAGTCAGCGACCCTGTCCAAATTCAGTGTTGTAGCCTGTGCCAGTGTATTCCTCTCTCTCTCTCTCTCTCTCTCTCTCCACCCGAGTCTGTCTCTGGCCGGTGATGTCAATGTGTGTGTGTGTGTGTGTGAGCGCGTTTTGTGGTGCGCTCGGGTCGCTGAATAATGGTCCATCAGCTTTTTGTCAGCCGGCTGTGTTTCGATCATTATTTTGCGCCTCATTTGCGAACCCACCCTGGGATTTGCTCCGTTTTCTATTATTTTTTCCACGGCACATGTCGTGCAACGTATATGGATCAGTCTGCACGCTTTGACACCTCCTTGAAACTGAAACTGAAACTTTGATGCCAAGCCGTCGTGGGGATCGAAGTTCGAAGCTTTTTGGCCCAAAAATGTGTTTGCCGTTCTCTGCAACTGTGGCGGACAACCATCGAACTCACGATTCAGCTCATTGCCTTCAGTTCCGGTCCCAGGACAAGATGGCGAAAGTCACGAAATGCGATTCTTATACAGTGTCCAATTTAAAGACTCATTTGAGTGAGATTTACAAAGTAATAGACGCATATCGATGGATCATCGAAGCCTATGTCTCGGTAATGTTTTTAACTGCGACTTTTATCCTAGTTTTAGGCTATGTTGTGTAGGATATTGTACGGTATATGGGTGCATTGTCCGCATTTCCACATTGCTTTGGTTCCTTCTTTCGGTTTGTCGTCTGGCATGTATTTGTAACAAACTCTCTCTCTCTCTCTCTCTCTCTCTCTCTCTCTCTCTCTCTCTCTCTCTCTGTGTGTGTGTGTGTGTGTGTGTGTGCGTTCGTTCGTTCGTTCTTTAGTTTAACGTCTTTTCACTGTAAGTGATATTAGACGATTGTGTGTGTGTGAAAAGGAAAGCGATATTATTTCACTGAATATGAATTTTCTAAATGGGTGCAGTTCTGCATTTGGTTCAGATGATTATCAGCAATGCAGAAACGACTTCCATAATGACCAGTGGGTCATTTGGAAAATTGTTTCCTGATGTTGTCATTTTTCACTTTGTGAAAGACTTCAAGGCAATACCAACATTTCTTCCCCAGTATTTTCCATTCACCTTTATTCTGAAGACTGAAAACTTGCAAATTGGGGGCCAGTCAATGAATGAGTAGAGGAGAAGAAATACAACGTTATTAACCAATGTTCAACTTTTTCTGCCTTCAAAACAGAAAAGTACAGGGGAAGAAACGTGGATATTGCTGACTTCATATGCATTATCATTTATAGATTCTTCATTGCTTGTTTCTGGAATTTGTATTTGCATTTCTCTTTTTTTGTCACAACAGATTTCTCTGTGTGAAATTTGGGTTGCTCTCCCCAGGGAGAGTGCGTCGCTACACTGAGAGCGCCACCCTTTTTTTCAAATATTTTTTGCTGTGTGCTGTTTTATTTGTTTTTCCTGTCAAAGTGGAATTTTCTACAGAATTTTGCCGGAGACCTTTTGTTGCCGTGGGTTCTTTTAAGTGCACTAAGTGCATGCTGCACATGGGACCTTGGTTTATTGTCTCATCTGAATGACTAGCGTCCAGACCACCACTCAAGGGCTAGTGGAGGGGGAGAAAATACCGGTGACCAAGCCGTGATTCGAACCAGTGCGGCGGACGCGTTACCTCTAAGCCATCACTCCACAATTTGTTACATATAATGGTATTGGCCATGTTTCCCATGCAAGGTTCAGCAATGGTTTTTTTTTTAACAATAGTCTGTTCACATATTTTGTGCAGGATTTCTATGTCAAAGACCATTGGTCCAGACTTCCACCACCGTGGCAACAGTTCCTGGAAACTGCAGATTTTTCAACACTGTCATGTCTTCTGACAGGCAGACCATGGTGCTCTGCCACAACAGGCTGCAGGTGTGTGCTTTATTTCACAGTGTACTTCTGTCACTGTTCATGTGACCATGTGTTACAGAACTTACAGAAATACTTCTTTGTTCATGGGCTGCATCTCCCACATTCACTCACACACGAGTGGGCTTTTACATGTATGGCTACTTTTACCCCAGCCATGTTGGCAGTCATAATTCATTTTCACTGAATGGGGGGGGGTAATAGGCAGTTTTCAGGTAGTTCAGCTTATCTTTTCTTTATTTTCGCTTATCTTTTTTCGGATAGAAAATTTTTATTTAGACATCAAATTTCATAATTACAAATTTTTATATATCTCTAGAGGTGGGCCTTAACTGTGGATGTTGTGAGCTAGAAAAACTGAAAATTAGTTAAACTAATAACCTTTCAAACAGTTCTAATGTTTGAAAGTGAATGGTGTGAGAGCAGAGTACTGAGTAGTATTACTACAGAAAAAACAATCAACTGTGAAAATGTTACCATACAGTTTGCAATACATGTAATTTTTGTTTCACTGTTTCAGTGTGGGTCCACTGTCGCTGCTGGCACTAAAGGCGTTCACAGAGTGTCACGCAATGAGTCGTAGCTTTGTGGACATGGACGATCCATGTGTTGCAGCCACTGTATCACAGACACTGAACAGCTGTGACTTCAGGTCTGTCAGAGAACCCTTCGGGTTTATTTGTTGTGTATGAATTTACATCACCTGTGACTGTCTTGGTCTCAGTCCCAAACCTGAATGTCCTTCCAAAGCAGCAGAATCATCATCCTCATCATTATTTGTCATCAAATAGAGGAGAAAAAACAGTTGTCCCAGTTCTGCAGTCTCTTCTGCCCAGCTTTCATGGTGACACCAGTTTTGATTTCCCCAACTTCCCTCTCACCCCCATGCTTGGATTTGGTTTACACAGTATTTTATTTGGAACATGTCACAGTACACCATAGTTATAGATAACCAGGACAGCAGGAAAACCTTACTCAAAGTCCTATATCCTGCCCTGATACATATACGTATACTAAGTATGTGAGATGTCTTCACAGCTAGAAGTTTGAAACAGCTAGAATTGAGTTTCTGTCATACTCAGGATAAAAAGGCTCTGCTGGTCTTGACTTAAAAAGCTAATTTGTGTTTACACATTAAATGATTGGTATAAGGACAAGCCCGGAGCTTCCTTTTTGAGGAAGTGTCTTGTGTTTGTTCCAAATGAATCTTATATTTACCTGTGTGATAGCTGAATGGGTAGCATAAGTAGCATGGACTTGGGAGTTGAAGTTGTGCACTTTTTGTATGGAGAGAGTTACCATTTTTTGTTGTTTATCATTTACTTTCCTATGAATCCTAGCCTCATTATTTTTTCATGTTTCGGTATGAAGCAGTTTCATTGTGTGAAGGATTGTGGGGAAGGGGGTGGTGTTGTTGGAAGCATTTGGAAGCAGTATCCACTATTGGGTGGGGGCAACATTTAGTCTGGATCAGCACCAGAGCAACCGTGCACAGAAAGTACATACTGTGATTAAAACTCATAAAAGACCTCAAAACATTATTAGCTAAGAAGTGAATAAATGAGAAAGTTTTATACATGATACTTGGCTTAAAATAATGGACATGCTAATTAATGACAACAGTGTGGAAATAATGAAGAAATGATTAGATAGAAATATACATAATACTTGGATTAATATGACGGATATATGCAAACTAGCGACAACAGTGTAGAACCAATGAAGAGATAAATAAATGAGAAATATGTGTTATACATGATACTTGGCTTAGAATGAATGATAGACATGCTTATTAATGACCAACAGTTCATTTACAATGAGCAAATAAAGAAAAGAAAAGAAACTGACGAAAGCAATGTGGTGTTTTCAGAGCACCACCAGACCCATCGGCGGACCAGCTGCCAGAAAATGCATCTTGTACACATACAGACAGAACACTGGGCTTTAAGAACGGACAGCTGATGGAGATGGAACACATCTTCAGGAAACATGTCAAACCCAAGAAGCAGCATGAGATACGACAGCTTGGGAAGGTGGGTGCATCTGATGGTGTTTATTTTTCATTTGTTTGGTTTGTTTGTTTTTTTAATTCTGTGCTTTATGATCTTGTTTCTGGTGTGTGTGTGTGATGAATTATGACGTGTATAAGGTGTGTGAATTAGGATGTATGTAGGAAATAATGAATCCTTTTTTCCTACTGGTAATTATTCCTTTATTACCTGTAGCCCCTTTCTTGTCGATAAATCGGTGTAACCCTCCCTCCCCTCCACACTCAGACACACACAAAGTCAGCAAAAAGAAAAAGTAAATGAACATACAGCCGGTCAGTTGACTGCCTGACCAAACAACTGAAGAATCTATTTACCAAAGCATACAAGTGTGTGTGTTTATTTGTGTGCTTGACAGAAGCCTGAATGAATGACACAAGAAATGATTAATGAGCATCAAAAGGCAGCTTTCAGTCGGCTCTACCCGGGTAGTCAGTCTGTTGTGCAAATGACTGTAAGCACTCACAGCTTCTGACCAAGGATAGTATTAGTATTATTAGTGTCCATATCAATCAATCAGTCAGTTTCTGTTTCTGAAAGAAGTATCAGTGCATTCGGACAAATCTGTATGTGTCTGCAACACCACATGTGTTAGACAGATGCCTGACCAGCAGCATAACCCATTGTACTTATCAGACCTTGAGTGCATGCATACATATTTATGTACCTATCAGAGTGGAGTTCTACAGAATTTTGCCAGAGGACAACATTTTTTTTGCCTTGAGTTATTTTTCAGTGTGCCAAGTGCATGCTGCACACGGGACCTCAGTTTATCATGTCATCTGAATGACTAGATGTTCATTTTGATTTTCTGGTCAAACTTGGGGGAAAGGGCGAGACATGGGATTCGAACCAAGACCCTCATGGATACTGCATTGGCAGATAATCATCTTAATAACTAGTCTCCCACCTTCCTCCTTAACTATGTCACCACCAAGTTTCTGTGTGGAAATCACCCCCCAGCACCAAATATTTTAGATAGGATGCTCTCAGTCGCAGGCTTTAGTTCATGTCAAAACAACAGTGGACTTGTTCACTTCAAACTGGGTCAGGGGGCAAAGGTTAGTGGTGGTTCTGTTGGCAGGGAAACTAGCTGCAGCTGAGGCGTTGTTAAAATGTGAAAAATGGTCTGGTTGATATGACCCTTCGATGTCGACGGAAGTAACCTATGGTGGTGCACTGTCTGGTCAACTGAAGTCACCTATGGCAATGAAAGAGTTAATTGTTAAAAAAAATATCATCCATTCAGACAGACATCCGGTTTCACTGTGGCCTGTGCATAGTTGCCAACTGTTCAGATTTCACCGTATTTTGTATTTTGTTACGCTCAGTCGCAGTTTGTTCTGACGCTACACCAACAGCAGAATTGTTCCAACGAGTTCATTTTCGACCACATAATATGGTCACATGCTTTCCTGTCGTAACATTACCCAGATGCTCTAGACTTATCGATCAAGAGGCCAGGGCAGTCACTACTAACCTTGGTCTCATGTGATGATGCTCAGCTAATTGTGTGCTTGTTTACATTGAAACAGCATTTAGTGGACCAATGAGCTTAACAAAGTTAACCGTTTGCCCGAACAAGAGAGAATGTGGCTAAATGAAGTTGCGTCTCAGTCAAACAGCATCTGTGCCAGGTGGAGTGCAAGGAAAGGACAAGTGGCTCAAAGCAGAGAAGTCAGCTGTGGATTCTGATTGTGAAAAACAGGACGAACAAAGACCAGGGAAGCGACACAGTGCTACAGATGTCTCAGCTGTAGAGAAGCAGTGGCGGGAACAGAAATTTCGCCAAACGTCTGAGTGTTCCTACCAAATTCAAAATGTTCCAACCAAATTCAAAATTCCTACCAAATTCAAAATATTCCTACCAAATTCAAAATGTTCCTACGTTTCCCTGATTGTTCATACAAACACTTGACAGGGGTTGGCATCTCTGTAAGTTCCCTGATTATTCCTACAGACACTTGACAGGGGTTGGCATCTCTGTAAGCATCTTAACCATTCTGCCACCTTCCTCCTGAATTGTTAAAAAAAAAAATCATCCATTCAGACTGACACCTGGTTTCTCTGTGGCCTGTGTACAGGTGGTCCAGCTGGTGACACAGGTGTCGGGCAGTGACCATGTGGTGGACGTCGGGGCAGGCTTGGGTCACCTCTCTCGTCTCCTCACCTTCGCTCACGGCCTCAAGGTCACCACTGTGGAGGCGGCGGGAGGTCACGCCCCTAAGGCCAGTGAGTTTGACAGGTGTGTCTTTCATCTTGTGAGGAATTGATTTATGTGTTGGGAACAACAACAACAAAAACTATTTTAAAAAAGAAAAAAAAAAAGGGCTTTGTAATAGAAAAATGTTTGTGTTTTGAAGTACTGCTGCTGTTGGAAGACCACAAAAAAACCCCCAAAAATTATAAAAGTCTTTGGGTTTTGTAAGATATTTTGTAGTGATATGAAATTGTTCTTGAATACCGCCACACTTTTTGGCGAGTGTACGGAAACATATATTTTGGGGCATATGAGTTCTGTACTTTGACTACAATGTAAAACACTCCTCATTTTTATGGGAACAGTCATACTCATAACAAGGATAGCAAATGATTATGTGGATGATATGCATGTTCATGACATGTGCGTCGAAATTTTTCACATGGAATGTATATGTACATCTGTTACTTACTGGAACCAGTTCTAGACAAAATGATAATTAGTGTGTAATACTGAGTTTTTGTTGTTGCTGTTGGGGTTTTTAGTTTTTGTTGTTTTTTTTCCCATGCTAATGTTAATGTTTATTAATCATTAATTGTAAACATATTATTTGTCAAATGTGTGTTTTTGTTCCTTGTGCTATGTAATCTTCGAATTGAAAAAACGTTAAGAAAAAAGACATATTAAACACATATAAGGGTGGATGAATGCGTAAATGTTTCTATTGGGGAGAAGTCATATCCTATGTCTGTTTTTGAACAAAACAGTCATGTCAGCAAAAGAACAGCAGTCTACAGCAGTTGCATACACTGTGTGACTTTACAATTTCCTGATAATTTAGTCTTGCATAACAAGGCGCTGTTGTATTTTGTCAACTTAGATTTCACTACACATACTTTACCGTGACCCACTAGTGCAGACTCCGGCAGGGAGTCTGATTCCTGTCCTGTGCAAAGTTGTATTTTGTCAACTTAGAATTAAAGGGGCTGATTCTCACTTTGCACCTGCAGTGATGAATGGTGGATTTTATATACTGTATTATGAAAGCGTTGATTTAGCTGTGATGATTAATCATAATTTGTATTGTGTCTGTTTCAGAGAGTTGAAGAAAGACATCCAAAAAAAATTGAAGGTCAGTAGATTAAATGTGTGCATGCATGGGTCTGCATGTTTGTTCCCGAGTGGCTGTGTGTGTGTGTGTGTGTGTGTGTGTGTGTGTGTGTGTATGCCTTTGTGTGTTGAGTATTTGTGAGTGCTCTATGATCTGCCTGTTGGTTTTCTTTTAATTAATTTATTTTATGTTAAAATTAAAAATAATAAAATGCTATACAGTTACAGTACCTTTGAAAGTTGTTAGTTTAAATATCATAATTTATTCCATCATGAATCGAATTTCCTTTTTCTTCTGAACATGTTTACTGTTTGTAGTGGTAATTTTAACTCTTTTTTTTGCAGGCATGTTTGATTGCCTGTCTGGATGGTTTTGAACGGCGTTTGAGACTGGCTTTGTCTACCTGCTGTTTAACAGTTATGAGTTACTGTAAACAGTGACAAGTCATTGTTTTCAGCGCTCTGTATACAAGTAACCATCCTCATGTATGCAGATATGTTGCAGCGAAGGGAGCCTAGTGACCCACAGGAAAGGGCGCCGACGTACGCAACCCCCACCGACCTGCCGAACCACGTGGTGTGCCGAGTGGAGCCCGACATCAGCACCGAGGACTTCCTGGCTCTGGTGCTGCAGAGAGGCTGCGACACGCCCCCCTCTCCAGGTCACCAAGTCACCCTCTCTTCTCACAACTCCACACAAAGCCGTCTGAAGTCGGGCAGTAGTGGTGGTGATGTGTCCATGGATTGTGGAGACTCCAGCAGTGTTAAACAGTGTGAAGAGAAGCAAGAGACTGCAGCTTCTTGGTCTTGTTCAAACGTTTTATCTGCAGTGTCCAGAGACCAGAGTGTGTCACATGTGGGCTCCAAGGCTGCTGTTCCTTTGGTGTCCGTCAGTTCGGGAGAAACAGATGCCAAGGTCAGCAGACAGGACTGGGGATTTCAGAGTTGTTGGACAGGTGACAGAGAGGGAGGGAGTTCAGGGCACAATGAGGGCTGGAACTCACAACTCTCCGGCAGCTGCGGTGTCATGACAGGCAGTGAAAATGCTGAATGGGAACGGACAGATCAAGCTGACATTATTCACTCCAACAAAAGTTCTTCTGAGAACAAGAGTCTGATGACAGATAGTTTGAATGATGATAGGAAAACAGATCTTTCAGACTGTGAAAGGAAAATCTCGCTCAGTCATACAATGGAAGGCAGTGAAGAACAGTCTCAGATGGACCAAGGTCCCTTAGAGCACAGCAACAAAATATCACTCACTCAAAATCAACACAGCAGAGAAAGACCAAGTGTAGAAAATGTACACAGACATTCCATGTTGGGTCATAACATTGAAATGAAATCTGCAGAAAGTGAACAGAAAGAGGTGCTGGCTCAGAATGTCAAATTACCATCCAGCACTGAAAATGGTTCTGTTCCATGTGGAAACAGAAAAACGCTTTCTGCAGCAAACAAGTGTCAAGAACCAAGTGAGCATAAGAAAAGTGCCTGTGATGAAAATGAAAATGGTAGGAAAGACCTTGCACAGAATGTTGAGGATTCCTTGGTGACTGAAGGTCAGTGCAGTGGTGGTGAGGGGGGTGCAGGAAAGGGGAGGAGGGGGATGGTGTTGGCAGGTCTGCATGCATGTGGAGATCTAACGGCCACACTGCTCCGTGTGTTTGTCAACTGTCCTGCTGTGTCGGCTCTGGTGTCTGTGGGCTGCTGTTACATGAAGCTTTCTGCTCACAGGTATGTTTGTGTGTGTGGACATGTTGTTTCATGCAGGCTAGATATGTGTGTATTGTGCGCTTGTATGTGTGCCTTGTCAGTGTGTGTATTCAGGAATACTTTGTCATCAATCTTTTTGTGAGTGAAAAGTATGCGGTTTACAAAATATGATTTTATTACTCATTACCTTCTTGCCACTTGTGTTGAAGGGTTGGCAATGGTCTAGATCACTGTCTTGTTCCAAACATTATATCACATAGAATAAAACTAAAATATCTTGATCTAATCTTACACAAGACAAAATAAAAGCAATGATTATTTGGATCTTGATCTTTCATCCAGAGATGCCAACTGTTAAGATTTCGCTGTATTTTGTTACCTTCAAATGTCAATCGCAGTTTGTTCCGACATTACACCAGTGTCAAAATTGTTCCCAGAAGTTCATATTCAACTACATAGCATGATCACATGCTTTTCTGTTGTCACATTACCCAGACGCTCTAGACTTATCAATCACGAGGCCAGGGCAGTCACTATTACCCTTGGTCTCATGTGATGATGCTCAGCTAATCGTGTGCATGTTTACTTTGAAACAGCATTGAGTGGACAAATCATCTTAATCGTTTGCCCAAGCAAGAGAGAACATGGCTAAATGAAGTTGTCTCAGTCAAACAGCGTCTGTGCCCGTTTGCTGATGTGGCTCAGAGTGCAAGTGTTCCTACCAAATTCAGAATATTCCTACCAAATTTCCTGATTGTTCCTACAAACACGTGACAGGGGTTGGCATCTCTGTTCATCCTGAATAACAGTATTTTGAAAAAGGTATGATACAATGCATTACAACATGTTATATTTATACAATTACAATGTAAATTATGGGTAGAAGGTGCTTTTTGTTTAGCCTCTTAAGTGCCTTTGTATTCATGTTATGATTATTTGTCCTTGAATAACATCCCTTAATCATAATGGCAGTTGATTTAGGACAGAACCCAGTTGTATGCATGAAAGGACATAATATACACACATTGGTAGTTTTCTTCATTTCTTCTTTAAAAAAAAAAAAAATTATTTGATATTTGAATCACTGTTCATTCTACTTGTCTGTTTTTGTTGAACATTGTAATAAGTACCTGTCTCTTTTAGAGCACTGACTTTGTTGAAACCACTTTGATTGCTCAGTTTTTCTTGACATTAATTGACACAAATGTGCTTTCAGTGAAGACGACGAAGCGCACTGTGAAAAAGGATATCCCATGAGTCAGTTTGTGCAGAGCCTGTCAGCCCATCCTTTGACGTATGAAGCGAGAGAAATGGCTTGTCACTTTGCCGATGCTTATGCACAGAGATTGCTTGGTGAGGATTTTCCATCAGCTTCATTGACGGGGACACATTTTAGATTTTTTTTATTTGTTTAATTGTGATATTGAAAATAACGTACAAATTTACATGTCTTTTCATGAATTCATTTTTGATTTCCGTCATTGTTCAAAAGCGTTTACAATTTAACACTCAGTGTTATTAACAGTAAACAACAAAAATAAATGCAGGCTGGGGTTGGGAGGAGGTAGAAAACAAACAGTGACGCTATATCATTTCCAGACTTTGTTGAGAAACAATACAGATATATATATATATATATATATATCTTAACTCATTCCACCATGGGAAGTTTACAGCCCTGCCAGGCTTCCATACTGTATTGACGCGGAAAAAAATGCAGAAAAATATATTGGTTTTCGTCCCAATTACGTGTGGACACATCCAGAAATATTGTGGAAGTTACTTCCCTTTCTTTGTGGTTTACGCATGTGCAGGAAAGTGAAAACCGTTTCAATGAGTCAGATTTTGACACCGAATCAATGCTCAGGTGCAGGGTGCATATTGTTAAGGGGAGATGCTGCCAGGGAGAGAAACTACAGTTTAAAGATGGAAGAGCTACTTGAACTTGATACACAACAATACTATCTGACTGTTGTGTGAGAAATACTGCAGAAACGAGCTGCCCGAAAGTCACAAGAACAAATACTGCCAGGAGGTACTTAATTGAATATTTCACAATGAGAAATATATGTTGCGATTAATTAATAATTTCATACCGTACCATACATCATTGATATTTTTTTCTGACATGCAGTACCGATTATTGAAAAAGACAAAAGCAAAGACAGTACTGTGTTGTCCACCACTCCCCTCCCACCACATTACTTCCACCCCTCCAACACCCTCCGCCCCCCCAAACCCCACCCACCCACCCCTGACCCCTGAACCTCCCTTAAGAACCGTGCTGTATGCAGTTGTGACGAACACCTGACAGCAGCGCGTGTGTTGCAGATAATCCTCCCCACCTGAAGATCCACAGTTACCGTGCAGCCTTGCAGTATGTGGTGACCAGCATTCGACCTGACTTTGTTCCCGGAGCAGCGCGTCTCATCGTCAAAAAGGGAGCAGAGATCCCTTTTCCTCAGTAGGTCTTAGGTGTTACTGTACTGTGGCCATTCTCAGAAATGGATGCTTTACTGCTCATGCGTATGATGTATGTACGCCAGTGTGTCAACATGCACGCGCGCACTCATCCACACACCCACACCCGCACACCCACACACACGATATGCACACACATACACACAAATGTGTACACACACACACACACACACACACACAGGGACAGAGTGGTATGAATTTTACTCGATCTGTTGTGCCAGAGCTATGGTTCAACTTTATTTCTTTTCTTTTTTTTTAACCTTTTTCTTTTTTTCTTTTCTTTTTTTTTTATAAAAAAGAAAATATATACATATTACCTTTTCAGTTCTTTTAGACATGAGGAATTTTTCTGGTCAAAGGAGATAACTGTGGTTAAACTTAGTTTGTATTTGAAACAAAGTGTATCAGGTGATAGTGTACAATTTTTTGTCCTTTTGTCTGCAAGATGTGTCTGTCAGAAACCGAGTGAGCCTTGACAAAAGAAATGAGTTAACTTGCAAAGTCCAAGCCTGTAATTCTGACCAGCCATTAGCTCGTTATATACCACATATTGTGGCTTCCTAGGCAATTGGCAACATGCACCTGGCGTCAGTGAGAGAGTAAAATGGTTCCATGAAAAGAAACGACTTTGTTCGAAAAAGCCAGTTGAAAAGAAAATAGTTTCTTAAGATGAGAAACAAGATGGAAACAGCTTTGTTCAGAAGAAAACAGTTCAAGATAAGGGACAAGACCGGGAAATGGCTTTGTTCAGAATGGTTTCTTCAGATTGAATGAGGAACATAACAGAATTTGAACACACTTACATATGTCCAGCTTCTCGCTAAGGTCAGGCTGTACTATTCCCTGAGGTGTTGGTAGGGAAACATGGTCCTTTTTTTCCTCTCAAAATGTGACCTGTGTTTGTACAGGTATGCTGGCCAGTGTCTGCAGCGGTTGGGAATCAGTGTCTCTGAAGTTCCCCATGACGTCATGGCGACGGCAGAGTCCATGACGACTCACTGGCGCCGTGTGGTGGCGTTCTACACACTTCGCCTCAGTCTGGCTCCACTGGTGGAGACAGCTTTGCTCCTGGACCGTATGTTGTTCATGTATGAACAAGGTGAGTGGGACAGTTCTGTGATGGGCACTTGAAAAAAAAAAAAAAAAAAAAAAATCACTGCTTGATTTTTTGTTTCTTCAGTGTATCATTTCAATTTGAACACAGTGGAGTGGCAGTCTGAATGAATCCAGTTGGTGAAGTAAAAGAACAAATAACAGGAATTATTTCTCTACAGGTTTCTGGAGGTAATGGAGATGTGGGATCAGCATACTCAGTGCTTACTTCAGACATGTGTGGTAATATGTGTGTGTTTATCTGTCACTGCAAAGCGGTGGACTTCCTTTTACTTAAGTTGAAAACAAAAAAGGGACTTAATCCTTGACATGTTTGTTCTGAAACAGTCATTTGTAAATTACTGAGGCATGTTATTTTTTTTTGTTCAGGCTTGCCGTTGACATCATACAGAAGCCATGCACACACACACACACACACACACACACACACACACACATATAGTGTGTGTGTGTGTGTCTGGTATAGTGTGTGTGTCTGGATACATTTTTATCATGTGATAATGTGATAGGAGCATGATGGTTTGTTTCCTTGTCTTTACATACTTACTTCCTTTGCATCCTTTAGGATCATTAGATAGCTTAGAGTGCAAAGAGAAAATATTTAAGAGGTAATCTATGAGTTGTCAGTATTTTGTTTTCATTGTATATTTTCTTATGTTCTCAAAAGTCTGTTCTTTACATCACTCCATTCAGGGACATCTTTGGGAAGTCAGTGATTTGTGATTTATTTTTCCCTGTTGTGATTAACACCTTAGAATTATGATTAAGCTCTCTGGCAGGGGTGATATGATCATTGGCAGTATCCACATTTCTTCCCCTGTGCTCGTTTCCATTCAGTTTTGTTCTGAAGACAGAAAAAAACATAAAAATGTTAAATAACATTGTAATATATACTTTACATTTCTTCCCCTGTCAAGAGATGTAAACAAGGCAGTCAGAGTGGAGAGGAAGAAATGTAGAGTACATATATTAATAATAATATTAACCAATTTACAACTTTTCCAGTCTTGTAAATGGAAAAGTACAGGAGAAGAAATGTGGATACTGCACAGGATTGTTCTCTGCTATTGCTAAAGCAGAAATCCACAGTGCACCAAATTGCAGTCACATGAGGCATGAATGTGGTTTTCTGCCTCAGAATTCAATGGTCTCTGGTTGTAATTGAAGGGTTAAGATTGTTATCTAAAGTTCCCCAGACCTCCTGTACACTTACATTGTTTCAGTTTTTAAAAGAATTTATCATTTTTAAGAAACATATTTTAACACTTTATTATTATGAATTCTCCTTTTGCTAGCTTCTTTAGGAAGTAATTTTCAGTGCTGGAAGAGTTGATTGGTTGTTGCCTGCATTCATTACGTTCTGAAATTAGTTGCAGCTATGGAAGATTTCAGACCCCTCACAAGATTTTGTTACGGCTCAATTACAAAATGACAAACAGAAGTTTTATTTGTAATGGAATTAGTTATATAATTTGATGTACAGTTCTGTGATTGTCCATTTTGTAGTTCTCAAGACATGTTGGCTTCAGTCCAGCTTCTTGTTATTCATGCTAACACAGTGTGTGTTGTTCCCTTCCGCAGAGATTTCCAGTTGTTTGTACCAAACAGAAAATCATCCCTGTCATTGTTAATTCACAGTGAGCATCTTCCCACTTTTTATTTCAGTTGGTAGACACATCCAGTGAGAATTAGCTAGGTTTTTTCAGTGAGTTTTTTTTTTTCTGTGGGTATGTTTCAGGTATTTCAAGTGTGGCTGTACCTGTGTTTGACAGCACTTTGTCTCCCAGGAACTTTGCTCTGCTGGCCTGTAAACCGCAGACAACTTTGTGATCCTATCCTTAGCCAGGGTGTTTGTACATGAAGGTAAGGAGCCATTGCAAATTGCTTTATGTGTAGGAGGGAAGCAAGGGGAGGGGCACACATATGTGAATGCATGCAGATGTTCTGTAAAGTATGGATGCAGGTACCAAAGCTGCATGTGTCAATCAGTACAACCTGCCACATTTTATTTTGGCAAAGTTGTGAGTATGAAAAATCATGTTGCAAAAATGGTTTGGTGGCAAATCTTCTTACAGTATCACTTCAGTTAACTCTATGGAGACAAAGTTAAATGAAGTCATTTTGCTGTGACAGGATATTTTGGCCATATTTGAAAAATTCAGCACACTTTCACAAAATGACCCAGATATACAAATTACACACAGAAAGTTTACTATCTCTTAACTTTTTGAAACAGTTTTCATCAGATGCTTCCATATATTTTGAAAATATTTCAAAGTATGTCACTAGATACTGATAAAAGAAAAAATGTGTACTGTGCTCACGGTTGTAGAGGTCAGTCAGCAAAACCTTCATCATCACTATCAAAATCATTGTCAGGTTTTCTACTCTCAGTACAGCAAATTAGCTTCCCTGACTTTCCCCACAGACGACCTATTTGTATGAGTAAGAAATAGAATTGCCAAATAGAAATGCTAGAATTCATGAACTGAAAACATCCAAACTGATCAGTAACATAATGAGTTAGGCACAAAATATAAAATTTCCTAGTACCAGTAGTACCAGCAGTAAACTTCTTTTAGTCAGTGAGTTTTTGAAAAATTTTGTATGTTTTTTTTTTTTTTTTTTTAATGTAAAAATCAAAAGGCCTTTCACTTCCGACCGCGGATATATCTGCGGTTTAGGGGTAACTGCATGTGTCCAGCCACTCATTTGCACACACTTACCTCCCTTGCAGATGGTAACTGCCTTGATGAGTGTTTGAAGCAATTTCTCGGCAAGATTTGTCTGAATTTTTTTATGCGTTTTTTTTGCGTTTTATAAAGTGAAAAACCATTGAGCGTGTCAACATAGG
Source organism: Babylonia areolata (assembly GCA_011634625.1). Taxonomy (NCBI): domain Eukaryota; kingdom Metazoa; phylum Mollusca; class Gastropoda; order Neogastropoda; family Buccinidae; genus Babylonia; species Babylonia areolata. The sequence goes on along the minus strand of JAAQRG010093237.1, from coordinate 16,940 downwards.
TGCCAGAACGTACAATGCAGAAGAGTTGGCAAGAATTTTGTTTGATTTTCTGCACAATGTCGACAATAACAACTACAAAAACATGATAAAAAATTAATGTTGATCAGCTGAAGGAATTCCAGTTGTCCTGATAATGATTACATGCTATAAGGTACATCAACAGGAAGGGGGCAGGGTCATGTCTAGTCAGAAGTAGGTATAGAAAAAAAATCCAATATTTTAGTTTGAAACCTTCATTTTGGGATTTTCATCTTCTGTGAAACCAGATGAAAGCTTCAAGCCAAAATATTGTTTATAGTGAGTTTTTGCGTTGCAAGATTGTGTGATAGCTGTTTGTGGATGTCAGGTAGGAGGGGGCGTGTGGATATGTTTGAGTGGTTGTGTTCAGTGTTTATTAATCCTTTGACTTTCGGAACTATTTGTGTAATTTTCATGATTTTTTTTTATTTAGAGGTTGGTGAATATTTTGCAAAAAATCACAAATAGTTCCAGAAGTGAATGCAGATTCAGTGTAGCACATCTGTTAAATTAGCAATTTCAACTTTTGAATTCTAATCTAATGTTTGGAGTGAACAAAGAATAAACCAGATTCACATAAGTCAAGTCCAGCCAGCCGAGTTAAGAAAAGTAAATAATTTATTCATCCCATGTTTACATTGTGTACTCTCATGAGCATTGAAAATTCCAAATTTAAGAAAATGATTTTGGGTATGCATCAATATCTCATACATATATATGTAAAGAAACGGCACTTACTTGCTCACAAGCATTTGATACATTTATTCGCTATTCATTCTGCTGTTATCTTCTTAAAAAAAGCAGAGAAGTGGGGGGAAAAGGCACAAAATGAGACATGCTTTCTATACAAAACAAAACTATGCCAACACTGATATGTATACATTATAGTTTCTATCAGCTTTGTCTGGCTAGTGATTAAAGTATGCAGATGATGATCTGTGTGGATCTCACACACAAAGTTTTTATCAACTGCTCCCTGACCGACAAAATACAATGATGCAGAAACCTGTGGTTCTGCTGTTGTGTTGTTCCAGCAGGACATGCTTTGAACACCATCATACACATGGACACAGCCTGATTAACATTTGCCAGCAATCTCTTTATTTCTATGCATGAAAAGTTGGTTATTTCAAGGAAATGGGGTGTGTGGTTTGAACCATGACAATATTCACTGCCTGTACACTGTAACCAGGGCCAAAAGTGTTCATCTGACATGCTAGATGCAGGTGCATCATGTTACCCTCAAAACAGTTCATGAACATCATTTTTCCAAGTTCTAGAGTTACATGCTCTATCATACTGCATCCACATGCCCTTGGGAGATGTTTGACAGAAAAAGAGGCTAGAAGGATTGTCAGGGGAATGTGTCACCTTGACCCTGGCTAACTAATGCCAGTTTTGTTCACCGATTTTGGCCAAATATGACACACTGAAGGAACAGTTTAGGGACACCAGAACGAAGGTGTCACAACCACTTTGGCCCAGCATGACCACTACAGTGAAGGTTCTGTTCAGCCCAGGAGGGAGGGTTGTAAGTAGTGATGTAATGCATATGCATGTTGAGATGAACACTCTTGGCCTACTTGACATGTATCATCAGTTCAAGCAACATTCGTGTTTCTTGAAACAATGAACCGACTTTATATTCATCACAAATCAAGCACACAACGATAAGTGGCATACAATGGAAAGCTCTAATCACCAGGCATGGACAATACAAGAACAACTGTTTAAGTAGTAAGCCTCTTCCAACATGCACTGAACATCCGTAACTAACTTACACGCTTTTGTACATTAAGCACATTTTGGCAAGACAATGTGAGGAAAGGAGAATAAACTGAGATGTATACTCTGCCAAGCACCAAATCCTTTCATTCCAACACAGATGATAAATCTGACATTACTGCACTGGTAACACGAGCCAGACATTGTCTGGTTACTAAGCACAGCATCTGCAGAGCACAGCCAAAAGCAGGAGTGCTTTCAAGGGAGTGCCGACAAACTGGTCATCATCTACTCTTAACACAACTGCAGTACCAATCTTGTAGAAAAGTTCAGCACAGGTATTGTGCTTGTGCAGTCATGTCAGTCTGTATGGACCAGGTGATTGCACAAACAGTGAAATGGGCACACACGCAGCACTAGCTGCAGTCCCTTCAGTGAAAACAAGACCAAAACAAGTTTACAATTGATTGGTGGATATGCGTTAGCAGATTTGAGAAAAGCTCAGAATGATGAAAAAATTAATCACATATTGATGAAATCACTTAACAACCCACCATCTTTGAATCACACCATTAACAGAACAAATAACCTTCCCATTAAGCATGCTCAGTCCACTTTAAAGGAACATGACTTGCGTAGCAAAATATATATATATATATATATACACCCAGAATGCCTTAACATATCAACCATTTTGAATCATTGATTAATTTTCTCAGTTATGTATTGAGGGATATACATACTGTTCATAGTTTTCTAATGGTAAGATATGCCCCCGATTACATTTCTGTCAGAAGACATTGTACCAAAAAAAAAAAAAAAAAACACACCGGTCTCAATTTTCTGGACAATAACTTAAAGAATTGGCAATGAATTATCATCTAAACCCATTAAAACTTTAACCTGCCCTGCCCTGCGCCTGAACCACTAATTTGATCAAGACCAAACTGTCCACTTTAGAATTTTGACCAAAGCTGATCAATAATTTTGAGATAAAAAAAAAAAAATAAATTAAAAAAAAAGAAGAACCAGAAAAGTAGCACAGCAATGAATATCACACTAGAGTCGCAAAGAAATTCAAATGTTATTCTTAGCAGGCTGCCATTATGCCACTGAATTAACATTTGTGGTAAGAAAACACTCCTGGAAACTAATACAAATAAGTCGCCCAGGTCCACAGTCTCAAGGATAAAGTGGAGACAGTATCAGTATGTGCACTAGGATTCATACACAATGTAAAACATAGCAAAATACATTTAACACTGATAAGACGCTTCAAAGAAATTTCCCTTAATATATTTACTTTGACACATTTGTTTTTAAAAGAAAGATTACATGACAGCTATTTACAGTGAGGATCATGACCCCACGATGCATGAATGCAAACTTGCAACCTTTTACAAATTGCACGGAGCTACAAAATTCACTTGCTCAGCCGTCTCAAATTGAAGTGAACATTTGAAGACTGGAGAGAAGATAGTATGGACACATACAAAAAAAAAAAGTGTTGAGACAGAGGAAATCGATAATGTCACTTACCTGAAAAATTGCGGCTATTGACAATGATTGTATACCTACTGCCGGAATCAGCATTTTATTGGCTAGCAGACAGTGGCCCAATGGCCAGATGTTGGTGATACCGAGTTGCCACGATCAATTTTGGCTGAGAAGAGCAAACGTATAGGCCTGGTTTGCATCAGTTTGACATGGTAAGTATATTTAACCAAACTGGGAATATTAATACGAACTCCCCATTTTCAGAAACGTTGTGCCATGAGTAAATAGATTTTCTAAAAAGGTAAAATATAAAGTTAAAATGATTTAAATGAAAAACAAATGAAATCTTCATAGAAATTTACATAAAATGTGCATAAAAAATTTACATAAATATTATCAGTTTATTGGGACACATCCACTATCCATTAGGAACTGAGCTTCACATCAAATGGATGGATGAATGAATGACAAAAAAGATGTCGGTATGAACAGATGATCACATTTTTATAGCGGAACACATACGGATGATTACCAGACTGAAACTGTAATTCATTCAGAAACAGGGTTCCTGTTTGCTACCAATTATGGGAATTTTGTGGCTTAACATACACTCTGGGTGCTGATTAAACACACTTGGAATAGGACATGTCACACCTAAACAAAACAAAAAAAATGGCTGCAGCTGTCCTGGAAAATAATATCAAGCACAAGGGATGATCCACAATGTGACAAACATGTTACAACTGAAACCAGAGTGGTACACAATTTCAGCATAACTGCCAAGCATGTTATAAATGGAACAAGACGGCCAGACAATTTCAGCAGAACTGCCTCTTTTCGAGATATAAATCAAAATTGATGGCAAAAACATTAAAACCTTTACCCCAAATACCTTGCTGAATGAAAATCTAAAACATTTTGATATTAAACAAAGTCTGAACCATGATTTAATTGATCAAATAGGGGGAAAAACAACAATATAGCAAAGTTAATAAATCTGTATCATGCAGTATTCATTTAACCTGAATTTTTAATCATTTTCACATGCTTTCCAGTCTATGGCATCAAAACATGAAGAAAACAACTTATTTCTTGTATACTACAAACTCAGTTCATATGTAAATTATATTGAACATAATTTTTCTTCACTTGCTTTTGTTTCCTGGACCTGTGAACCAACAGTTAACAGCTGAACTATTCCCATGTTTAAACAAGACTTGCATTGGTGGAGGGAAAAAAGGCAGTCACTGAAAATGTGTCTCTTGTTTCATTCTTCATGCATCTTGTCAAGCTGAAAGGTGGAGGGGTTGGGGGGGTGATGAGACAGACAACTCCAAGGTAGCTGATACTGCAACTTCTATCAACACCAGTTACAAAACCATTGATCTATCACAACCACATCAATACCAGTTTATCAAGAAAACAAACTATATTATACTACATAAAATCAAAAATACATAATTCTTTTTCTTCTTTTTTTAAGAAGGTTAAGGCAGGCAAGCATTATGATCAGAATCGAACTAAGAGAGGGTTGAATGAAAAGATCTGTCATCCTATCATCCTGTTAGTTGTGCTACTTGCCACAGGTGAGAAATTGCCACAGACAGATGCATGGACAGCCAAGACCAAATGATTACATTCCAACTTTTACATTGTCAAGAAACAAAAAAAGGCACAAGCAGTGAAACAATACAGGAGTCACAGACATCCACAAAATATCACAAAGTGTGTCAGATTATCAATACAAGAGGCATATCACAAGACAGAAATTCACTAAATGTCTACAGCTAAACGTTTTATCAGGACTCCTTTTCAGCTTGACACAAGGTCCAACAAAGGCATTATAACTGTGGAAGGAATTAAATCTTACACTTAGTTGGAATGTACAATTTGCATAGACAATTGTTAACACAAAAGTTCTTGTTATATGTTCCCCTCATAACATCTGTTATGGCATTTCATGTAGACCCAGTATCCTATTCACTCAAAAACAACTTTGTTGTATTCTGTCCATTAAAATAATGCTTGGATTTCGGAGTAGAACAATGAAAAATCTTAACAGTAAACATTTCATTACCTTTTTTCTTTTTTTTTTTGGTAACAAAGGGAATCTTTGACTTGCAGTCAGTGAAGAAAAATCATTACTAAAAATAAAAATGAATAAACAATTAAATGCACTGTGTAGTTGGTAGATACATACCTTAAGAAAAATCGACCAATGCTGAACACTTCCCTGCCTAAACAGACTTACCTCACTTGCTCAAGAGTTTCAGTGTTTACAATTGGGACACATTGCCACATACCTACAGCTAAAAGGATACATCTGTACACAGGAGACTGTTCAGGACTACACATAAGTTTCATATATTCCTATGAAAACTGCCTGTTCCATGTAAGAACAGTATTGACACTTTTCACATTATTTAAATATCACTTTAAAATTTTTTTTTAATGTTTAAAACAGGAGCAGTCAGACCCCACATGGAGTATACCTCCAACGCCTGGGCAACAGCAGTACAGTCTAGCACAGAACCCTTGGCCAAAATCCAGAACGCCAGTCTGCACCTTATCACAGGTGGCATGAAGACCACACCCATCAACGTTATGGCAGGGACTGCTGGACTCGTGTCTCTGGAAGAGAGAAGAGATGAGAGAGTGCTTCACCAGGGTGAGAAGATGAAAGGCTTCCATCACACCCTCTATATTCAAACGGCCCCAACCAAGAATAGGCTGAAGAGCACAAGCACAACCCACCTCGTCAGGGCCCTCCACCAGACCCATGGCCAGTGCTTGCCTGACAGGAACCAACCTGTTGAACCCCTGCAAGACTTTGAAGACTGGTCACTAAGTGTCCCCCCTGCTGTCCTTGACATCCCTGGCATTCAGAGCAAAGATCAGTTCCTGGATGCTGAACTGAAGCTGCTGACCCTGGAAGCACTGGGTAGGGACACATGGAATGAATTGTGTATACACAGACAGCTCTGTTGAGAATGCTGTCAGTAATGGGGGAGGTGGTGTCTTCATCCGATTCCCAGATGGCAGCTCAGTGAGGAATTCCATTGCTACTGGCGTCACCCCAACAAACTTCAAAGCCGAAGCATCTGCACTACTAGCTGCAGCCCAACTCCTCGACCAGAGAGATTGTCAGACCACACTGTCTTCCTCACTGACTGCTGAGCTGTCCTACAAAGCCTCCAGACTGGAGTAAGGGACAAAACCTTGCAAAACATTGTCAGAGATGCAAGCCCCGAGTGCCAGAACCTCACACTGTAGGACCTACAGTGGATTGTTTTGTGTCTTGCACAAACCCAACTTGTTGGGGCAGAACTCTCTTCGTGGGGTGACACGAAGAAATCTCCAGTTTGCAGATAGGCTAGTGCTGCCCTTTTTCCAAATTTGTTCTGCTGCTCATTCATTGTAATAAATACTACAGAAACTTCTCTTTTTTTTTTCTTTCCATCATATATACACCATTACAACTTTCACTTTTTATTTTCTTCTGATTATCTTTCTTTTTACATAAATTAATCAACACATTACTTCACCTGAAAACAACTGATTTCTTGTTTGAATAATAAGATTTAAGAATGATTCTGAGATTCAAATGCAAGAAGCACTGATTTCCATAACAAATGCCCATTAGTGTAATACAGTGTATCAGACAACTGTTCAACTATGCACATATTCCCTATTACCACAACAAAAGCCTGAAGACACGAACAGCAGATGATTTGAAAATGAGAAACAAAATGACCATGAGATTTAACCTGTGAAAGTTCATCTCTGAATTTACCTACGTCCCAGTAAAGTACTAAACACCATGCTGTTGGGACCCTTTGGTGACTGACATACAGCTGGAGCCCACTACCGCAGAATTGACAGCTGGTCACTTTGATCACAAGTCCCAAGGTTAATCTGTTTGTGAGGTAATGCTTCTCAATATTACCCATTTCTGACAAAAGCAACTTTGTATCACTTCGATAATCCACTAAATCTTTGGTCAGTACAAAATCTGAAGACTCCAACTTCATCAGTCATGATGCACACAAATTATGACGTTGAGTTTCACAAAACTGAACCCACTAATGTCAATATACAGCAAAGAACCAAACAATATGCCAAGTACATAAACACCGCAAACCACAAAGAAAATCAGTGATAGTTCCTGCAGCTGTATTGCTTTTTGTTGAACTGAAAGAATTGCTGTACAGAAATCAAATGGAGAGGAGACTCCAGTCTGATTTCCTATTTTTTTACTAATGAATACAAGTCCAAACGGCTGTACATTTTGGCTGCAACTGATTGGGCGAAATAGTATAAGTATTGATGCACTGTGTTATACATTGCGCTTGTGACAAATTGTCGTTATTTTCCAAGAGGCAACAGGATAATACTACTTCAATCTGGGAAGAAATGAAGCCTTGTCTACCTTATTCAAAGGAAAGACTGACAGCCATAAACAGTGTTGGTTTCCTGCAGCTTCCTGCCTAATCATTAACATCTGTATTATACAATTCATACATTCTTCACAGCTTAAAATATTTTAACATATATTACATAATAGGAATAAATGGTTGGTGGTCTTAGCCTAAAATATCAGCCACAACACCCATAATGTATGACTCGAATACATGGTTATCACTGCATAACTCGCTACACAATTCCTTTTGTACCATCGGTTTGGATACTCAAAAAGTACATGTAGGGAAAAAACAGCTGACATGTTTAGATGACTGGTAAGGTGCAATTTTCTGCTAATCTACAGAACTGCTCCCATCATCTTCCTATTATATTTGGTTACATGGGTAATATTGATAGTACTCCGACATGACTGTGACTGCTTGATGCACTATATTCTTCCCCAAACTGATCAGACTTTCTACAACTTTGCCCATGCTGTGATTGAAAACAATGTTGCTGCTGCTGCCATCATCCATCAGTCGGTACAGCTTTGTTTCTGGCTCATAGCGTGTGGACCAGGGTTGTTCCCCTTCTTGCCTGGCTGTCCATGCTGTTGATTCCCAGAACTTTCCTTTCTCACACCACTGTTTGTGTAGACAGCCAAGGGCTTTCTCCACAAGACTATCGTTCAACGTTGGCCCAATATTTGGTCAGAGGTGTGTCCAAGAAACCATGTCCAACATCCCCAGTCAATATGAACAGTGTATTGGCAATGACATCAATCACTACCAGGTCTCATGTCCCACTCTGTTTTGTTGGTCAAATACAAAAGTGATTGTTATAGACCAACGTCATCTAGACACCTGGTGTCTTTTCCTTCACCAGAAACCAGCAGGCTGCTTTGGTGGAGAGAAAATCTCAGTGGGATTGCTGACAGTCTCTGCCCTCTTTACTATGCTGACAATCTCAAACCTGGTAATCTGGCTGTCATCCCTTTGACCCCAGTCAAACACATCCACTCACATTCTTATGTTTTTTCTCCAAACATCTCATAAACAATCTTTGTTCCAGCAAAACATGTACTGACTTCACAAAAAATACTTCCCATCACTGGAAACGGTGGGGGAAAAAGTGCTCTGAATGCACACAATGTCCTGGCATTATGTTGCGATAATGACGTCTTTATGTCCTGAGAGAAAAAAAAGGAAATAGTCTGGGAGGATGAGAGGGGAGGAAGACCAGCACTTTGAAGCCACCGGAACAGGTAATCTGGAGTGTGGGAACACAGGGGACTGAGCAGGACAGAATGTTCTTCAGAGGGGCAGAGGTAAGCAGGCAGGTGGAGCCAACAGTGACGGGTGGTGGGGAGAGGATCAACAGAACTGTTCCATGCTCCTCATCTCTATGATGTTGTGCAGGGCCTCCTTCACCTCCGGATCCATGTGACCCTGCACCACACACATACATGAGTTCATATCATTTTACATTCTTTTGACTGAAGAGTGTATGGGAAAACTTATCTTTTATACTTTTAAGTATGCATATAAAAATGAATATGTCACCTCATTAACACTACATGCAAACATGCGTGTACAAATGTGCGTGTATGCATGTATGTGTGTGTGCGAGTTAAATATATCCATGTCCAAGCAGAATTTTAACATCATCAGATCCAGCACTTTAATGATTTGTCTGTGGTATTTGCTCATATTACGCTAAACATCAAAATTTTCTTTATAACTGCTAAATAAATCTGAATAATAGGGAATGGTTTGAAATGTGGAACTTACATTATGATCATTCACATAAAGAATCCACACAGCAGACAATGACCAGACCACAGCAAATAAAAACATTGAACTATGGATAGTGTGTATTACACAAAGCAAGATAAAAAATGAACTCCCCCCACCCCACCCCAAAAAAGATGGGCAAAGTGTTTCACCTGCACAGCACTCAACAGGTGAGTTCTGTAGGTGTTGATGGTGTCTTTATGAAGCTCCTCCAAATCCTGTCAAACACACAACACACCAGTCACTATCAGAACTAACACATGGGTTTACTGACATCAGAATTCAATGGTGAACACGGACTGGTAGTGCATTTTTTTTTAAACAAAAAATGCACATACCTTACCAGTAATGCACATACCTTACCATATACCTTACCAGTGTACACGTCTTCTACAAAAAAAAAAAAGTCATCCTGCACTGTGAACAATAAGACCAATCACTTGGCACAATTTCAAACAACTATAGTCTGGATTTTATATTATTATGATTTTCTTCTTGCAAGTGAAAGAAGATAACTTGTAACAAAAAGTTTAAATTATTCCTCGCTTTTATAAGTATTCCCCAACTCTACCTCATAGAAATACACAAATAGCACACACACACACCTGTCTGCCGATCTGTAAAACTACACTTAGGAAATAGCTATTCTGATAGCTTCAGCATCTGACAATGATTGTGACTTACTGTTAACTGCTGCTGTAGTTGAGTAACTTGTTCCTTGAAATGTTGTACATCCATCCGTGATATCCTCTCTTGCTCTCCCATGGTGCCATTCACAGACACTGCCCCTTTCTGACCCACATCCTCTTTCATTGTGGCAAGTTTTGCCTGTGCTCTGTCCATTTCCTCCTGCAGCCTGGAGTTCTCCAGCTGCAGGTGGCCAATAGTCTGTAGCAACTGACCCTTCTCCTTCACGTTGTTGTTCAGCATGGGGGAAGCAGCCGATGCTTCAACTTCCCCGTTGATTGACGATGACTGGGACACGCGTTGCTGCAGCCGCTCAAGCTCCTCAGCCATGGACTGTTTCTCTTGCTGCAGTGTGGCGATGGTGGCATTGGCTGCGGGGTTGGTGATCCCCTCCAACAACAGACGGTTCTCCAGCGCCTCCTGTGAACGGTCCAGCTGAGCTTTGACACTTTCCAACTCCTCTTCCAGACTGGCGTTCTCCCGGGACAGTTCAGACACCGTGGTCTCCAACTGGGTGACACTGGCCTTCCACATTTCCACATCGCCGTCATCACCCGTGGCCATGGTCGCAGCCTCCAGTTTGGCCTCCAGGCTGGCAATGTGGTCCTGAGTGTTGGCCAGCTCCTCCTCCAGCTCCGCATTCTCCTTGGACAGCTCCTTCACCTTCTCCTCCAGCTTCGCAGCCTCGACGGCCGTGTTCCCACCCTTGTCCTTGAGTCGGGCACGAATGGTGTCCAGCTCCTCCTCCAGCCCAGCATTTTCCCGCGACAGTTCCTGGATGGTCAGTTCCAGCTGGTCCCGCTCAGCCATCAGCAGGTCACGCTCCTCCCTCAGCGCCATCACCTCGGGGGACGCTTCAGAGGGGAGGTCACCCTCGGTCTGCTGCTGCATGCCAGCCTCCAGGCCTTCTTTCTCTTTCATAAGTTCGTTGTAGTCCAGCTCCAGCTGGGCGCACTCTTGGGTTAGGGCTTCGTTCTGCGCCACCAAGGCCTGCACACACACACATGGCAATGTCTCTTTCCCTGTTTGTCTCTTCAATGCCTCTGCCATGCTGTTAGAACAAATGCAACACCCTGCATTTATTGGTCACAGTGGAAAGTGAAAAGGTCGGGATATTCTTAGCTTCTAATGTCATAATGCAAGTAAGTTGCCACTCCATAAATTCAAAACTATAAAAGGCCCTGATCATGGTCCTTGTCTGAAATGGTTGTAAACAGTAGGGGCCCGATCTGGGACCTTCCTTCGAAGTGAGTTAAGTGATTTCTTTCTGAAGTTCACCATCTCAGATATGGCCCCTGTTGGCTTGCTCACCTCAGCATCCTCCATCTCAGCCTGCAGAGCGTCCCTCTCAGTGACCAGGGCGGTCATCCTCTCCTGCTGACTCTGCACCTCCTCCAGCAGGATGGCCTGGTCGTGGGTCAGCCGACCCGCTGTCTCCTCTGCCTCCTGCAGCCGTCCCTGCAGTTTCTCCCGCTCTTCCAACAGCCGCGCCACCTCCCCCACCTGTCGCCAACACAGTGCAGTGCAGTACAGTACAATATTATATATCTTTACTGATCTGACTGGGATTTTTTTTTCTTTTTCTGTTCTTGTCATTTTCAATACATCCAAGTCAGCAATCCCTGCAGCTTCTCTCTCTCTTCCAACAACCGCGCCATCTCCCCCATCTGTTGTCAACACAATGCAATACATCTTTATTCATCTGACTGGAAAATTGTTTGGTTGTTTGTTTCTGTTATTGCCATTTTCGATATATTCAAACATTCATACAACCATGCCAACTCCCCCACAGCACAATACAATATTATATATCTTTATTAATCCAATAGGGCACTTAGAAAAAAAAAATCATTTTCAATACATCCAAATCAGCAATCCCTGCAGCTTCTCCCGCTCTTCCAACAGCCACGCCACCTCCCCCATCTGTTGTCAATACAGTGCAGAGCAATACAATATTATAAATCTTTATTAATCCAACTGGGAATTCCCCCCCCCCCCACCCCCCCGTTATTGTCCCTTTCAATACATTAAAAATCAACCATCCCTGCCACTTCTGCCACCTCCCCCACCTGTCGTCAACACAGTACAATACAAAACAATACAATATATCTTTATCAATCCTGATGGGAAATTGTTTTTTTTTTTTGTAATACAATATTATATATATCTTTATCAATCCCATTGGGAAATTGTTTTTTTGTTTCTGTTATTGTCATTTTCAATACATCCAAATAAGCCATTCCTGGAGCTTCTCCCGCTCTTCCAACAACCACACCACATCCCCCCCCTGTTGACAACAAAGTACAATGCGTCTTTACTAATCTGACAGGAAATTACGTTAGTTTTGTTTCTGTTACTGTCATTTTCAATACACTGTACACCCAAATCAAATCATACTGCACACAAACCAGCCAAACACAAAGACATGACATGGCTGTTTCAATACATTCAAAGGTGGGGAAAAAAAAAAAAAATAGAGCATAGTTTTTTTTGACCACCTAACAGCACTGAATGCTTTGTACACAACTCAGATAAATATAAAGTAAAAAAAACAACAACAAAAAAAACAAAACAAAACAACAAAAACCACACACCAAAATCAAACAGAATGCTGTCAGCATATTTTTGTTCCCACACAGAATGTCAAAGATCACAAAAGACATCCAGAAGTGTGCTTTACATTTCAGAAAGGACAGCACTCTGACCTTGCCAGCAATGGTGACAGCGTTGTGCTGATGCTGCAGCTGTTCCTTCTCGGCGCACACTGTGCGGTACTTTTCCTGCATCTTCTCCAGCTCCAGAACCAGTTTCCGCAGGTCGTCATGCAGGGCGTTCCCGTCAGACAGCAGGAACTCGTTCTCCTTCACCACCTGGCGACAACGGGACTGTACTTTGCATTGTCAGACATTTGTACTTGCTTGGGTTGGGGGGGTTTTGGGGTGGTTGTTTTTTAAATACTCAGAACATAAATATACTTTGCATTGCCAGACATTTGTACCTGGTTGGGTTCTTTTAATACTTAGCACAGTAATATACTTTGCATTGTTAGACATTTGTACTTGTTATTTTTTTTGTGTGTGTGTTGTTTTTTTAATATTTTGCATTGTCAGACATTTGTACTTGGGTTGGTTTTTTGTTTGTTTTTTAATACTCAGTAATATACTTTGCACTGTCAGACTATTGTACTTGGTTGGGCTTTTAGCTGATTTTTTTTTTACATAGAACAGGATTATCCTTTGCACTGTCATGCATTTGTACTTGGATGTTTTTGACTTAGAACAAAACTTCGTATTTTCAGGCATCTGTGCTTTTTTCCCCCCTACTTTCACCATACACAGTGGCAGTACCACCACGCCTTTCATCCCAGTTTCTCCATACACTGCCACACAGAAACTAATCTGCCATATTCCTAGCACTCCACAGGGAACCATCAAGGTTGGGACATCATGTCCACATGCTACACTGACACCGAGTCACTTTGGAGACGTTCAGTAGTGCCTGTTCTGATTCAACACACACATGACAATACTACTACGTCCCATTCTTATGACAATAACAGCTCAGTCGCAGAGCCAGACTATGTGAGCGTCCAATCTGGACTGGAGACCATCACTCAGTCCCTTCACTGACAGTCTCCATGAATCTGCCTACAAAAACAGTAGGAGCTTTACAGCTGTGGATAACATATGCTTTCATTAATAAACACCTCAATAATACATCCTTTCTTGGAACTAAACAGCCAACAGTCATCTGAAAGATGACACTGAATGACATGCTTGTACACACACACACACACATACATATACTGTATACTGTCCTGTAAAAGCCCTCACCTCCTCTTTCTCTCGGAGCACCACTTCCAGCTGGTCATGCAGTTTCTCTTTCTCAGCTTGTTGCTGGTCATAGTCAGCCTGCAGGTTGTCCCCTGCCTTCAGGATAGCATCAAACGTTGACCGCAGCTTGGTCAGCTCTTCTGTCAGCAGGCCACACTGCAGCTTCAGCTGTTCATTCTGGGCCTGTTAGCATGGATAGTGGTGTATACAGTACTGTACACATGTTCTGGACCTTTTTGGATAGCATGCATGTTTGAAACCTGTCACAACAAACTGATATTTTGATTTCATAAGATTCAACAAAAACAAAACTTACAGATAGTCTCAACAATCAGTTTCCAGTCCATGACCGGTCATTGGAAAAAATGTCTTCATAACCAAGTGTACTGGGGCTCACAAGGAATATTGGGGGTTAGGAGAGGGGGTAGTACATAAAAGGTAAAAACAAGAATCAGGGGGAATGGAAACCACACACACACACACACACACATCATCACTTACCTGCAGGAACTCCTCCTTGGTGAGGTCCTGTCCCTCCACAAACCCCTCCTCATCAAACTTCACCTCCTCCATCACTTTGGCAGAGTTCATGACGGCCAGTTTGTCTGAGGGCAGGGCCGCCTTCTCTTCCTCCAGGGCCACCACTTGCTGCTGCAGTCCCGCCTTCTCCTCCTCCACGACCTGCAGTGTGCTGCGCAGCGTCTCCACTTCTGCCTGCAGCTGGGAGTTGTTCTGCACCAGCTGTTCCTGCTCCACTGCCCCACTCAACTTGTGTGATGTGGCATTCTCTTTCAGCTGTAATAGTTACACAGACTGAATGTTCATGGGAGATGGTGTTCCGAGTCACAAAGACATTTTCAGTTTGTGGGAGGTGGTGTTGTGAGTCACAGTCCTTTTCAGTTTGTGGGAGGTGGTGTTGTGAGTCACACAGTTATTTTTAGTTCATGGGAGGTGGTGTTTGAGTCACAGTCATTTTCAGTTCGTGGGAGGTGGTGTTGTGAGTCACACAGTCATTTTCAGTTCGTGGGAGGTGGCGTTCTCTTTCAGCTGTAACAGAAAGTCACACAGTCATTTTCAGTTTGTGGGAAGTGGTGTTCTGAGTCACATAGATGTTTTCAGTTCATGGCAGGTGGTAATCAGTCACACAATCAAGCTGTAATCAGTCAAACAGTCATTTTCAGTTCGTGGGAGGTGGTGTTCTCTTTCAGCTGTAATCAGTCACACTGGTCATTCTCTTTCAGCTGTTATCAGTCACATTAGTCATTCTCTTTCAGCTGTAATCAGTCACACTGGTCATTCTCTTTCAGCTGTTATCAGTCACATTAGTCATTCTCTTTCAGCTGTTATCAGTCACATTAGTCATTCTCTTTCAGCTGTAATTAGTCACATTAGTCATTCTCTTTCAGCTGTATCAGTCACATTAGTCATTTTCAGTTTGTGGGAGGTGGTGTTCTCTTTCAGCTGCAATCTGTCACACAGACATTTTCAGTTTGTGGGAGGTGGTGTTCTTTCAGCTGTAATCAGTCACACAGACATTTTCAGTTTGTGGGAGGTGGTGTTCTTTCAGCTGTAATCAGTCACACAGACATTTTCAGTTTGTGGGAGGTGGTGTTCTTTCAGCTGTGATCAGTCACAGTCATTTTCATGAAGTGGGAGGTGGCGTTCTGTTTCAGCTGTAATTAGTCAGTCATTTTCAGTAAGTGGGAGGTTGTACATCTGTTGACCTGGGAGACTGGAAAAACCTTTACCCTTAACCCACCGAGATTTGAACCCAAGACCTTTGAAAGTTCCAACACTTCAGCCTGTTGCGCTGGTCACCCTAGTTGTAGAAAATGAACTAAACAAAAATATGCTGGTCACACTAGTAGCTGAAAATTAATGACAAAAAAATGGTACCAGTCACTCTAACAGTTGAAAATTACCCAAACATAACTACTCACCCTGAAAATCTCCGCTCTAAGTTCCTGTCTCTCCGCTTCCAGAGCAGCAATCTGCTGTCTTCCGTCAGTGGCATCGCCAGCTGACTTTTCCACCTCCTGGCCAGACACACGGGAAGAGTTCTCTTGGAAACCATTGTGCAGAGCCTGCCACACACACAGGCACACACTCTATCTTGTTTCCAAATGCATGAACTGTTATCATGCAGTCTTTTATTCCTGAGAGGAAGCTGTCATGGTGTGTGCACGCATGTGTGTGCAAGTGTGTGTGAAAAATCAAAATATAAACATATATCATTTAATTAATAAAAATGATCCTTTCCTGTATGAATGATTGTCAAAGTTAGTTTGGTTGTTTTAATATGTGCAGTTCATGTATTGGCATATGCACACACATACAAACACTCAAATGAATCAAATACATCAACTTAAATTCAAATATGTCATATAAACATTCATTGGTAACACATATCATACTAAAAAACTGTACACATTCCATGACTCTCTTACCAAAACAAAACTTAACCAGACAATCATTTCCAAAGTCAACAGCATAAGTAACAGTGAATATTTAACAGAGCTTGTGTTTTGAAAGGTCAACACATGATTAAATCCAACTCAAGCCAGACACATTCTTATTGATCCATCACATGACAATAAACAACTTTCTGAAATGTTTCTCAACATCATCATTTATACTTGAGACTGTTCTTGAGATATATTTTTTGTTTAAAGTAACTGATTTAGCCATTCAACTTTTCTACACCCGTAACTGTCCCCAGGAAACCAAGCTACTAAACTAAATCATCATCTTGCTGGATTTCAAAATTGTACTGAGCAGAAGAATGGTACATGCTTGCATGCCTTAGCAGTCATCATTCATCACTCTTAACTGGATCTGCATGCTTCCTGCATCGTCTGCTTACCTTCTTATCACCACAGCAGGGATCAGGTTCGACATCGGTCATCGGTCATTGACGCATTTAATTTTGAAATGACCTATTGTTTTTCAAGTTGCCAGGTCACATGACTTATTGTTTTTATGACCA